>CAMAPE010000038.1:38797500-39082500 GCA_945859875.1 Cuscuta europaea
CCCGATCGAATTTTGAGCTAAAATATTTTTTTGGATGAATTAGACTTGATGATGAACATGATCAAATAATTTCATCAAAACATTCTACTGGGAACCGCACCAAACGGCGGCGTTCGGACGACGGCTCCTGTCTGAACTGTTGAACCGAGCATTATATATATATATATATGTATATATATATATATATATATATATATGTATACATATATATATATATATATATGTATACATATATATATATATATGTATACATATATATATATATATATATATATGTATACATATATATATATATATATATACATATATATATATATATATATATATATATATATATAGAGAGAGAGAGAGAGAGATAGAGAGAGAGAGAGGAATGATCCTGTCCAGCAGCTTTATGTCCGAACGTCGTCCGAACATCGCCATTTGGGGCACTTTCCGGTGGAATTTTTTGATGCAATTTTTTAAGAATGTTCCTCATCAAGTGTAGTTTATCCATACCAAATTTCACCTCAAAATTCGACCGGGAAGGCAGTCAAATAATTCGTTAAAGTTAAATGCGCCAAATTATATAGGGAGCAAAATGAGAATTAATCTGGATCGTTGGATTATATTATGTGGAACTGAATTGTGCATTTGGTGAAACTGAAATGTGCAAGAGATGATATTGAAATGCGCAGAATAAAAATTTAAATTCAGGTGTGCATTAGGTGAAACCGAAATGTGCGGAATAAAAGGTACAAAAATAACACCACATCGTACTTTTTATTCTGCACATTCCAGTTTCACGTAGTGCACATTTCAATTTTACCTAATGCACAATTCAGCTTCACATAATGTCACTGTATTGTACTCTTTATATGCACATTTCAAATTTTAACTAATGCACATCACAGTTTCATCTAATGCACATTGAATTTCACTTAAATCAAATCTAACGGTCCAGATCCATTCTTATCTCTCCTAAGATCATGTTCTTATTTGATCCTATATATATATATATATATATATATATATATATATATATATATAAATGTATGTATATTATATACTACTACCTCCGTCCCGCTATGATTGTCCCGTTTTACCTTATCGGCCCGTCCCACTAAGATTGTCTCATACCAAATTTGGCAAAGTTTGTGTGGCTCTAAATCATTCTTACTTTATTCTTACTTTATCAATTCAATATCAACCACATAAACCAATTTTTATTGGTTTGCGTGTCACTCCCTTTTGTCCCATTGTTAGCGGGACAGAGGGAGTAATATATAGTGTTGTTTAGAAATGGTATAATTGAGATAAATGTCTAAATGTAACCAATTATTATGTTGGTGCGATGGAAGGAAAGTCACGCTTGCTCTTCAGCTTGAGCAGGTTGCTCTTTTGTTTGGTGCAGTTTTGGTATGAGCACCGAGAGAGGAATTGCAGAGCTGTTGGTTCCTTCTGAATTGCTTGAGGAGGGCCCGACTTCTTCATTGATGGTGGTGAGGGGAGAGACTTCTGCTTCCAGTTCATGTTGGAGATTTCTGTGTGTAACTTGTGAGGATTCCACTCTCGACCTTTTGGATTGGACTTCTTGGCAGCTTGATCGTAGTCTCTTAGTCGTTTTAGTTTTGATCTTGTTGAGGGCTGTTCGGAGAAGCTCGTTGGAGGGGACTTCTATTCCTGCTTGTATTTCTGGGGCTCCCACTTTTGAGGTTTGGAAGAGGATTTTCCTCCAATTTGATGGTTC
This sequence comes from Cuscuta europaea, assembly GCA_945859875.1. NCBI lineage: Eukaryota > Viridiplantae > Streptophyta > Magnoliopsida > Solanales > Convolvulaceae > Cuscuta > Cuscuta europaea. The sequence goes on from CAMAPE010000038.1 coordinate 38,799,230, forward strand.
CTTAATGGCTCCCAGAATCCCCTTCTTCTTCAGAAGCTCCCCAATTAGAAATCCATATCCTACATTCCTACACATGGGAAGGTATGGTCTTCTCTTCTCTCTTCATGTGATTTGTTGACATATTCCTGGAGTTGATTGTAAACATACCTTGACCAATTGTGTGGGGACCCTGAGATTATATGGCAGCCAGTGGAACTGCCCTTTTTGCGTTTATCTCGTTTAGTGTTGTGCTCTTGTTGTCAATGCATTTGTAGAGAATATCTAGCAGAAGAGCAGTCGTACATCTCGAGTTTTCCGTGTTGGGAGAAAAGTTTTACTCATAATTTTTTACTGGGAGAGCATGGTGCTTTAAAAAATTCATTTTTTCCCTAAAATTTTTTGAGTGTTTAATTTGAATACTAACCTAAAAATTATCTATTCAATTCATTGGGTTTCTGAACAATAGTCTCAAAAATTAATAAGTTCAATTCATTGGGATTGGCAAGAAAAAATTAGTTCAATTTTTATTACAGAGCATAGGCTATAGTCAAAGAAAATCGGGTTTCTTTGGTTTTCGAGAAGTTGATATGAAAATTGGTACTAAACATTTGGACAACACATTTCGACAACCGAGCCAATTTTGGTTCGGTATCTATTTTTATTTAAGGTAACCGAATTCTTGGTTCTGTAATATTTATTTCTTTTCTTTGACATTTATGTTGCAATAGATGTTGTTTTATACCTGAAAATAGATTTTGTTAAATTGTTACTCCCTCCGTCCCCTATAATTGTCTCATTTTTCCATTTTTGGATGTCCCTTTATTATTGTTTCATACCATATTTGTTAACATTTGTGTGACTCTAATTCATTCTTACTTTATTTCCACTTTATCAACTCATTACCAACCACATAATTTTACTTTTCTTAAAAATCACACCACTCCCTTCCGTACCAATATTAGGGGGACGGAGGGAGTATTATTTTACTCCATTTTGACTTTTTTCGCAATATACTACCTCCGTCGCTAAAAAATTTGCCATCTCTGACTTTTCAAATCAATGATAGTAAAGTTTCAATCATGATTTTGATTAGTATAATATTATTAAAGGGATAAGTTTCATACCTTTATTAAAGTAGTTTTAACAAGGAACATTTTTTATATAATTTTATATTATAAATAATTTTTTATAAAAATATATAATTGGTTAAATTTGAACATGATAGACCAAAAAATCAAAGATGACAAAATTTGAAGGAACGAAAACAATACATTATTTATTAAATTTGGCCCTCGTTATATGTAAAGGCATTAAAAAAGAACTGTAATTTGGTTGTCACTATTAATACGATGGGATGTGCATATAGTAGTTTGCAAACAAAAATATCGTCTAATTTGTTTATTTACAAAAAATCGGTGCATTTTAAAAAAATTAATGTGGTGCCCGTGTTTTAAATAGTATTCCCCCATCCCATTTAAATTTTTACATTTTACTTTTTTGGACGTCCCATTTACTCTTTTACGTTTCCGTTTTAGGCAACTTTTTTTACATTAATTGTCTTAACTACCCTTCACGACTCACTCACTTTTTATATTTGAGTGGATATCATTAATTCCCCATAAAAGTCAAAGGGTATAAGAGGTGAAGACCCAATTTGTAACAATCAAACAATCATAAGAGGTGAAGAAGAAGCAAATAGAAAGATATCGAGATGAACAACGAATCTGGTATACCGTGAACTGCCGTTGCTCTCCCTCGAGAGAGAGAGAGAGAGAGAGAGCAGCGTGAAACAATCTCTCTATCTCGCCTCTATACTCTGCCTTATTTTTCTTAGGTTTTCCATAAGTTAGTTTCCTTTTATATGAAAGTTGGCTAACTTATGGATTACAAAGAAGCTAATGGGTTGATATACATTTTTGGCACATATTACACATTTAATTAATAACTACACAAATGCAAAGATATTTAATTAGATTGGACATCATAAAATATTCCCAACAATCTCCCCCTTGGTGTTCAATCGTGTTAAATCAGCATTGCAGCGCAAATATCTTTGTCTTTGTTGTTATTCAGCTTCCTTTGTCTTTGAACTTGACTTCTTGAGAAGGCTTTATGAAGAAATCCTTGCAATCTCCCCTTTGATGTCTTCTTTTCAATATGATCTTTGATGCTGGGAGTTGAGGAATCTTTCGCTTGTAATCGTTGCCTTCTAGAAGTAGCTCTTGATCAGCTTGAATGAAGTCCAAAGGCGCCTATAGAATGAATGTTCTGATAATTTTCAGGTGCGCACGGGATTCATCTTCAGTACACGAGTATTTGACCTCTGTCTCCTCCACAATGTAGTCTTTTTGACTATTTGAAGTGAATGCGTTTGAGGAGACCTTGTCGGTGGCACAGCGGAAAATGATGGTTGACTTGTGAGCGTAGTTGTCCATTTGATTCGAACCTTTTGATAGAGATAGTAGAAGTGTTGGAGGAGAGAAGTGTCCGAGAATGATTTGTTGAGAGTTAAAAGCATGTGGACCACTCTCTCCCCCTCATGATGATCTGATGAATCGGGGCGTCATGCCTTTATTATTTTATTCGAACAGGGAAATAAAACAGAAAAAACAAACATAAAGTTATAGGGAAAAAACCGGAAACACTGCGGTGTTCCGTTATCACATCATCAATGTGAACATCGATGTGTGGCCTGTATAGAATGATAGAAACATTAAAGCTCTAACAGGACCTCCAACCAGTTATTGTGAATCATTTGAATAGATGTCACTCTGGTTGTTATTTACATGATCATAAAGATCAGCATTGAGAAAGACGTAGCCCCCCGAGGTCATGTAGACACTCGTTATCATCACTATAGAGATAAACTCTAAAGCAATGACCTGAAAATGTTGGTGGTTCTTATGTTACAACAGCAAGACTTCCTTCCAATCATTGGTCTAATCTGTAATAGATGAGCCCTATGGAAGTTCTCGTGTGTCATGAAGACCTGCAACTGACTCTAAAAGTGCGTCTGTGTCCTAGAAAATTCAAAACATTTGGGAGTGAGGTAACTAGACATGACGTGATCAATGAAAGTTCAGTGGCATGGGGCTGAGGCCACTGTAGTCAGTATGACTTGTCTCGGAAGGAGACAATAATGAGAGACATGGTTCCCCGTGAAATATGATTAAACACCTGTCTGTTGGGAGACAAATGAGTGGTCTTGGGTAGGGTTACAAATGCACTGTTGGACAAGATGCAGTGACTTCTAGCCAGGATCTGATTAAATTAGTCCTGAACCTATGGGGATTGTCCAGAGTATTTGAGTGGCTAAGAGTAAATGTTGAATGGATAGCATGCAGTTGAGGTAACAGACTTATCATTGAATTGTTTTTCTTGCTCACTCGAGCCTTCTGCTTCCTAACGCTCATAATGTTCACTCACTCACTCACTCACTCACTCACTTACTCTCGACTTTGTCCCTTGGGTAAGCTTAGTTGGGTTTACTAAGCTGTAGGGACATGTTCACTCATTTGTTCCTTGATTTTCTCTCTGTGCTCCCCCTCAACTGGAGCACTCGGTATGCTTTTGTCAATGTTAGGCACCGGGGAGAACCTTGAACACTCCCCCTAAAATGTTACATCCTTTGAGAGATTCCTTGCTTTGTCGGTGTAAGGCGCCAGGAGGAGAAAACTGAAATTCCCCCTCAGAATGTGCAAGGTTTGATTGCTCCCAGCTTGTCATACCCGCCACGTGTGTGGAGCAATCTGAACAGGTACCACACATGATGGTTTTCCCTAAGCTCATCATGTAGAATTTCAGCATATTGATGATCACACAATGTTGATGAGTTAGGGGAGACTTCAGTGGTTGATTGTTGATTGTTGTAAGATGATCGTTGACGCGAGGTTGATTCAATTATCTATGATTTCCGGACCTCTATGGTGTAGTTTAGAAAAGCTTTGACCTTAGGTTTGACTATGGAAGAATTTGAACAGATTTGCCTAAGTTTTGACCTGGACATCGGTGATTGACAATGTACCTCGGAAAGCTAACGAAATCTCCCTCAAGAACGGCGAGTGAGATCGTGTGGTTGGGGTTTCTGGGGTAAACCCCCGGAATGCATGTAGATCTTTTCGTTAGCTTTCCAACAAGGTATGATTCGCTTAAATCGGATCTCCGAGTTAAAAGTTATGGCCAAAACAATGTGATGTCGCTGAAAATCTCGAAATTTTGAGTTTTTGAGGAATTTCTTCGAAGTTGAGGTTCTCAATGTTGAATATCGAGAACAGGTGGAATTAAAACAAATTCTAAGGAAAAACCTCGAGATCCCAATCTCGAAGTTTAAACTTTGAGATCAAGATCTCGAGGTTTAAACATCGAGATCAAGATCTCGAGATTTAAACATCGAGATCAAGATCTCGAGGTTTAAACTTCGAGATCAAGATCTCGAGGTTTAAACTTCGAGATCAAGATCTCGAGGTTTAAACTTCGAGATCTTAATCTCGAGGTTTAAACTTCGAGATCTTAATCTCGAGGTTTAAACGTTGAGATCTTAATCTCGAGTTTGCCTCGAAGAGTAATGAAGAAATCCACCTGCAAAATAAAACCTCGAGACTTCGAAATCTTCAGAATTTCAAAATGTTTGGAACATTGAAAACTTCGGAGTTTCGAAAACCTCAGAATATCGAAAACTTGTTGTTTGAAAAACATCAGAACATCGAAAACTTCTTTAAAACTTTGAACAACAGGGAATCATCAAAAAATCCTATAATGTAAAGTTTCGATGAACTGTGAAGAATGTCAAGCTTCGAAAAATTCTGAGATTCAAGAAACTCTAAACTTTGATAGATTAAAAACATCAAGAAATTCTTAAGATTTCAAAATCTTCAAAACATCGAGATCATTCCTAACAGCGAAAAATAGAGTATCGAGATCCTAAATCTCGAGATCTTCAAAATTAAAAACTTTGAGTTTTGAAAAAGTAAAAGTTGTTCTGTAGAGCCAATGATCTCGAGATCCTCTTGTAAAAATTTCAATTCAAAATCCTATGAAACACCTGGAGAAAACTTGATCTCGGGATCTTACTATCAAGATCTTTAAAAACAAAAAATCGCAGAAATCGAAATATAAGGTATACTGCTTGATCGTTTCGAGAAGATGATTCTAACAGTATAACTTTTACAGGTTTTTGACCAGTAATAAGAATACAAAGGCTAAACTCGAAAACCAGAGAAAACACAAAGGTCGTTCGTTTCAGAAAGTTGCGAATCCAAAAAAAATCACAAAAGATTCAATCTATTTCACGCCTCGGCTCTGATACCAATTGATAGACCTAGTTTCTAACAATCAAACAATCATAAGAAGTGAAGAAGAAGCTGATAGAAAGATATCGAGATAAATAATGAATCTGGTATACCGTGAACTGCCGCTGCTCTCCCTCTCCCTCTCCCTCTCCCTCTCCCTCGAGAGAGAGAGAGAGAGAGAGAGAGAGAGAGAGAGAGAGAGAGAGAGAGAGAGAGAGAGAGAGAGAGAGAGAGAGAGAGAGAGAGAGAGAGAGAGAGAGAGAGAGAGAGAGAGAGAGAGAGAGAGAGAGAGAGAGAGAGAGAGAGAGAGAGAGAGAGAGAGAGAGAAACAATCTCTCTATCTCGCCTCTAGACTCTAAAGCCTTATTTTTCTTACGTTTTCCATAAGGTAGCTTCCTTTTATAGGAAAGTTGGCTAACTTATGAATTACAAAGAAGGTAATGGGTTGATATACATTTGTGGCCCATATTACACATTTAATTAATAACTACACAAATACAAAGATATTTAATTAGATTGGACACCATAAAATATTTCCAACACATGCAAGACATTTGTTCTTCTATTAATTGAGCTCCTAAAATACACTGCCAAAAGCGCTTTACAACCATCTTTTACTATTGTTTTTCTGCACAAGTTTTAAGGCCATGATATATGTGCTTTATTACTGTTTGGAATGAATGTTTATTGGTCTGTAAAATTTACTATTTGTTTGAAATCAAAAAAAACCTATTCCGTATATATGTACGTACACCGTACATATATACAGTATGTGTTTTTTTGAATCTAATTACATTTGGGCTCGGAAATAACCATCCCAATATTTGACATTGGCGATAAAAATATGTGACATGGATTCCGTACAAAAAACCGTGCCTAAATCAAATTCGAGACAAATGTTGGGTGAATTCGTTGTATGCTACAGGCACGCAATGTCTCACCCAAATTCTCAGCCAACGTTTGAGACGGAAGTATAAAACCGAGCCAACACGTTTGGCACGAGCTAGGTGGCACATAATTCAAAACCGTGCCAAAACCGAGCCAAGACCGTTCGCCTGGGAAAATTGTGAAGAGATCTCTGCCTGTATCCGTGCCTATACTGAGTTTTTTTGGGTAGTGATCAAACGTCAAGTTATATCCGGGACAGAGGAAGTACTTATTCACTCTTAGTTATGAAAGTTTTGTGTTTCTAATAAAATAACAAATGCCTATGCTGACAATAAAACATATATACTGCCAACATTCCCAAATGATCTTGAAACCACATTTGAGATGTAGAGTTTTGCTTGGGGTACACACTTTTTGTGTACACACTTTTTACACATGTCTGTGTAAGGTTTTTTTTGTCTGTACAGACAAAACGTATTTGACAAAATACATTTTGTCTGTACAGACAAAAGAAAAACCTTACACAGGCATGTGTAAAAAGTGTGTACACAAAAAAGTGTGTACCAATAGAATTTTTCTCAGATGTATTACTAAACAATAGTCTTTCAAATTATAATTAGAAAATGGAAAACAGGAAAATCGGGAAGTCGAAACGGAAACATGAAAATATAGGATGTTTTTACTTGGACTGTAATTTGCTGGTATGATCTGGTCTGATCTGGTCTGGTCTGGTCTGGTCTGTTTTGGTCTGGTCTGGTCTGGTCTGTTTTGTTCTAGTCTGGTCTGGTCTGAAATTTTATTTTTATATTTATTTGGATAAAGATTTTATTTTTGTATATATTATAATCCATAAATAATTATATTTTATTCATTTATAATTACAAATAATAATAACAATAACAATAACAACAACAACAACAACAATAATAATAATAATAATAATAATAATAATAATTAGGGGTGTGCAATATCCGGTTTAAACCACAAAACCGGACCGAACCGAACCGAAAAAACTGGAACCGGATCGAACCGGAATGATACCCGGTCCGGTTCGGTACGGTCCGGTCCGGGTTTGAACCGGTGCACACCCTAATAATAATAATAATAATAATAATAATAATAATAATAATTAGGGGTGTGCACTATCCCGTTTAAACTGGAAAACCGGACCGAACCAGACCGGAAAAAACCGGAACCGGATCAAACCGGAATGATATCCAGTACGGTTCGGTACGGTTCGGTCCAGTTTTGAAGCGGTGCACACCCCTAATAATAATAATAATAATAATAATAATAATAATAATAATAATAATAATAATAAATATGGTCTGGTCTGTTTTATTCTGGTCTGGTCTGGTGCGGTCTGTTTTGATCTGGTCTGGTCCGGTCCGGTCTGTTTTGATCTGGTTTGATCTGGTCTGGTCTGATCTGGGACGAATTACCGTCCAAGTAAAAACAACCATAGGCTCAAAACAGAAGACTAATTCACCCTTGAATCGGTTTATTTTCTTTTCGTGAAGGGCAGATTAAGAAGAGAAGTGATCTTGATAATTACTTGATAAACTAGTTTATTTAAAAGCATAAAAGTGACACGTTTAGAATATCTCAAAATAAAAATGAGATCAAGATTTCAACATCATAAAATGCTCATTAATTAGCACGCTATCTAATGTATAAGAAACATTTAAGATAGGTTTCTCATATTTACAAATTAAATACTCATCGATTCCTTATTAAACTTTCAACCTTTTCATTCGGACGGGTCAAAATAAACTTCTATTTTTTCTTTTTGGTAAAAAATTTGTAGTTCACAACAATTGTTATATACATTCTTACACATTTCTCTTTTTTTTACACTACTCTTATCCACACAATATCCACTACTTTAATCTTCATGTAAAATGTCGTACTTTGAAAGTTAATTTAGAGACGGATGGAGTATATGGCAATTCAATATTGGAGATTCACTTTAATTATCTAACACAGTCTCTGCATATATGCAAAGGACTTGACGTGTTCATTATATATTCATTAAAATTGTTGATTATACACAAAAGGGCATGGCTTATTTGGAAAATTACTCTAAGAAACCCGCTATATTCATAAGGGAACGTATCTTAAGCTTTACCAAAGGGTGTTTTCACTGGACTGATTTCACTCTCATACCAGAATTGATCAGATCAGACTTAAATAGACCATACCAGAATAAACCAAACTTAAGCGGATTAGACCATGTCAGAATATACTTCGACATTTGTGAAATACACAGATATCAGACACCTATCAGATCGAACCATAAAATTTCAGTCCAATTAAAAACATTCCAAAATTTCACAAAAACAAACTTTTGCGAAAAGCCTTCTTCAAAGAGCAAATAGCTAGATTATGACACATACCAAATATAGCAGCCAGTGTTATGATTGCATTTTTTGTTGGTGATTTTAGTCTCACCGGCCGTTTTGTGTAATTGGAAATGACATGGATGTCAATAGGGATTAGAACCGTGTTCTACAAGCTAGGAGGTGTGGAGTGCACACTTGTATATAAGAACGAGTTCTATTCCAAAGTGTCTATGGCAGTGGAACTCGCGGTAGAACGCTCAGTAGACCAACTTTGTGGTTCTAGACCGAGGTCTAGAGCGATTGGGCAGTTTCGTGCAGTTTTTCAAAAAACTGTCACGGTTATTCTAAAACCTGTTGCAACTGCCTGAGACGTGTAATACTGATATATATATCACTATATTTCGTACAGAGAACATAGAGGAGAGATATACAACATATCTTGATCACTTTTGGCATTCAAATTAAAGATAACAATCCATATATTCGACTAGTTTGGCTCTAGTTATTGTGCCTAAGTTCTAGAGTGTCCTTAAGGATTATCCTAGATTGAATTTCTTGTAACCCGGGCATAGGGGAGAAATATCAATTCGGAAAGTTAACTTACACGATCCTTAAGCAATCCAAGTACTCGATTATCACCCCCTACGTGATATACCCCAACAATCGAATTGATATTTTCTTTGTGATAATCATGAGTACCGTGGAAGAGATGACATCCAAGTTCAACAAATTGGATAAGTTTCAAGGGAACGATTTCCGTAGATGGTAAAAGAAGATGCACTTCCTCCTCACCACTTTGAAGGTTGTACCAATATGAATATTGTACCCCCGTTTGATCCTTTGAACCTTCCACTAAATACAAGTGAAAATCGGGACCAAAGTCTTTCACGATGCGGCCTCGTTTGCTTTTCCTTATTTGTGGTGCTTCGGGATTCAAAGCACCATCCAAACATTCTGGAACTTTCATCTCACTAGTTCTTGGAACTAGTTCCTTTGGTCTTTGAATTGATGAAAATCTCATCTCATGATTCTCATCAAAGATCACATCCCGAGACTCAATCACGGTGTTAACCGCTACCGCATCATTAGGTTCTATTACATAAAACCTATAAGTCTTGGAATGTTCAGCATACTCTATGAATATGCAATCAATTCATCTTTCCCCCAAAGTTTTTCTTTTGGGCTTGGGCAATTTTACAACCGCCCTACAACCCCAAACCCGAAAATATTTCAAATTCGGCGCTTTCTTGTACCAAAGCTCATATGGGGTTATCTTGTTCCTTTTATTTGGAACCCTATTTAGAACATAGCAGGCCGTGAGCATGGTCTCTCCCCAAAACCCTTCACTCAAACCCGATTAGGAAAACATGAAATTAATCATTTCCTTTAACACTCGATTTTTTGTATTTTGTCAAATACGTTTTGTCTGTACAAACAAAAAAAATCTTACACAGGCATGTGTAAAAAGTGTGTACACAAAAAAGTGTGTACCAATAGATTTTTTCTGAGATGTATTACTAAACAATAGTCTTTCAAATTATAATTAGAAAATGAAAAACAGGAAAATCGGGAAGCCGAAACGGAAACATGAAAATATAGGATGTTTTTACTTGGACTGTAATTTGCTGGTATGATCTGGTCTGATCTGGTCTGTTCTGTTTTGGTCTGGTCTGGTCTGGTTTGTTTTGGTCTGGTCTGGTCTAGTCTGAAATTTTATTTTTATATTTTTTTGCATAAAGATTTTATTTTTTATATATATTATAATCCATAAATAATTATATTTTATTCATTTATAATTACAAATAATAATAACAATAACAACAACAACAACAACAATAATAATAATAATAATTAGGGGTGTGCACTATCCGATTTAAACCACAAAACCGGACCGAACCGAACCGGAAAAACTGGAACCGGATCGAACCGGAATCATACCCGGTCCGGTTCGATACGGTCCGGTCCGGGTTTGAACCGGTGCACACCCTAATAATAATAATAATAATAATAATAATAATAATAATTATTATTATTATTATTATTATTATTATTATTATAATTAGGGGTGTGCACTATCCGGTTTAAACTGGAAAACCGGAACCGGATCAAACCGAAATGATATCCGGTCCGATTCGGTCCGGTCCGGTCCGATTTTGAAGCGGTGCACACCCCTGATAATAATAATAATAATAACAATAATAACAATAACAACAACAACAACAACAACAATAATAATAATAATAATAATAATAATAATAATAATAATAATAATAATAATAATAATAAAATATGGTTTGGTCTGGTCTGGTCTGTTTTATTCTGGTCTGGTCTGGTGCGGTCTGTTTTGATCTGGTCTGGTCCGGTCAGTTTTGATCTGGTCTGGTCTGGTCTGGTCTGATCTGGTCTGGGATGAATTACCGTCCAAGTAAAAACAACCATAGGCTCAAAACAGAATACTAATTCACCCTTGAATCGGTTTATTTTCTTTTCGTGAAATATCTCAAAAAGAATATGGTTGTATAAGAACTTCTTACTAAAATGTGAGAAACCTATCTAAAATTAGTGAATTAGTATGAGAAACTTCTTGGTTGTGAAATACATCTTCTTGAATTAGTATCACAAGTTCAACAATGGAATCTGAGTTTGTTGCGTTGGCTACCACCGGTAAAGAGGCGGAGTGGTTAAGAAATTTAATTTTTGAGATTCCATTGTGGGGGAAGCCGATTGCACCTTTTTCTATCCATTGTGATAGTGCTGCCACTTTGGCTAAGGCGTATAGTCATGTTTATAATGGCAAGTCTAGACACTTAGGTGTTAGACATAGTATGATTAGAGAACTTATCATTAATGGTGTAATTTCGGTGGAATTTGTAAGATCGCAACATAACTTGGCGGACCATTTGACCAAAAGTTTGGCCCGGGACTTAGTGCACAAGTCTGTTATAGGGATGGGTTTAAAGTCCATTTAATCCTCAATGGTGAGACTGTAACACTTGAGATTTAATTTAAACGGATTAATAGTACTACTCATACCAATAAGGTGCATCTCCTTTTAAGGGAGCTCATTATCCAAGAACTCCAAAGTTAAGCGTGCTTGCACGGGAGTAGTCTTGGGATGGGTGACCCCCTGGGAAGTTTCTCAGGGCGCGCACGAGTGAGGACAAAGTGCGCGGAAAAGGCTAGTGGCGGTTTGTGAGGACAGTACTAGAGGTCAGAAGTAACTACCTCGGGGCCTACGGGGCCGGGGTGTTACAAATGGTATCAGAGCAACCCTGCGATAGTGTACTGATCCGTTGGATATCGGGCGGGCACTTAGCAGGGGAAAAGATTCTGGGATATGATTGAGATTGGTTTATGGGCGAGATTATAAGTGGGGGAGATTGTAACACTTGAGATTTAATTTAAACGGATTAATAGTACTACTCATACCAATAAGGTGCATCTCCTTTTAAGGGAGCTCATTATCCAAGAACTCCAAAGTTAAGCGTGCTTGCACGGGAGTAGTCTTGGGATGGGTGACCCCCTGGGAAGTTTCTCAGGGCGCGCACGAGTGAGGACAAAGTGCGCGGAAAAGGCTAGTGGCGGTTTGTGAGGACAGTACTAGAGGTCAGAAGTAACTACCTCGGGGCCTACGGGGCCGGGGTGTTACAGAGACACCCAATTCCCCTCTAATACAACGTTAGAGGCTGAATTCAATGTAGAAAGCTCACACTTAATGGATTGGAACACATAATGAAAATCATCCCAAGGTGTGTGTTCGGACCTGTAGTAGGGAGGCTGAATTTATTTCTTAATAATTCCTTTGATAAAGTGTAACCAGGTACACGAGTAAAGGAATTACCTATATGATCGTGAAGTGTAGCCGCGCTTCAAAAAGCTTGGGACTTGGCTTTTATACGATCATGAATGCGATTAGGACACACGGCTTTATAATTGTGTCAAGTTTGTATTCTAGTTGAGTATAGAAACTTGTATGTATTTTATCTTGAGGTATTCAAATGGGTTGAAGGGTTCAATCCGTAGGACACCCCGATTCTCGAATATTTTGAATGTGTAAAATACTAAGATGGAAATTCAATTGTATCGACATTTCCATTTATGTGCAAGTTTTGGTTTGTAAACTTTGTTATGTCATTTCATGGGTTACACTAAAATGGGGGAGGATTTTTGGTATTTTAGTGTCACCGGCCGTTTTGTGTAATTGGAAATGACATGGATGTCAATAGGGATTAGAACCGTGTTCTAATACAAGCTATGAGGTGTGGAGTGCACACTTGTATATAAGAACGAGTTCTATTCCAAAGTGTCTACGGCAGTGGAACTTGCGGTAGAACACTCAATAGACCAACTCTGTGGTTCTAGACCGAGGTCTAGAGCGGTTGGGCAGTTTCGTCAGTTTTTTCAAAAATTGTCATGATTATTCTAAAACGTGTTGCAACTGCCTGGGACGTGTAATATGGATATATATCACCATATTTCGTACATAGAACATAGAGGAGAGATATATAACATATCTTGATCACTTTTGGCATTCAAGTTAAAGATAACAATCCATATACTCGACTAGTTTGGCTCTAGTTCTTGTGCCTAAGTTCTAGAGTGTTCTTAAGGATTATCCTAGATTGAATTTCTTGTAACCCAGGTATAGGGGAGAAATATCAATTCGAAAAGTGAACTTACCCAATCCTTAAACAATCCAAGTACTCGATTATCACTCCCTACGTGATATACCCCAACATTTTTCTAGTGATCCCACATTCCCACAAAATTGGAGGGAGCAATCACTCGATGGACGGAGAGTCCCTGCCCAAACCAAGTCGAAGAGACCGCTAGCTTTCTATTTAAGATGTGGATGTATACTTTGTCATAGCTACTCTATCATGAACCGTTAGGGAAAGTTGAAATCGATCCAATTGGCCGAATTTGCTGAAATTAAAGAAGTTATGATTGAAGAGGTTTAAGTGGTTGAATATGTTGAATTATGGATGAATGATATATAAATTACATTTTATTAATAAAATCAAGCAAAAATTATATGAAAGTTAGCTAAAATGTTCCGCTACAGAAACTTTACACAATTCAATCACAAAAGAAACTCCAACCTTACATATTTTTTTATTATTATACAATCAAACGCATAAAATCAAGAATTACGTGTTTAATAAAAAATGTTGGCTGATAAGTCTAAGAAGCTAAAAAGAGGATTTACTATGCTCACTTAATAATAATAGTAATAGTAATAGTAATAGTAATAGTAATAGTAATAGTAATAGTAATAGTAATCGTAATAGTAATAGTAATAGTAATAGTAGTAATAGTAGTAATAGTAATAATAGTAATAGTAATAATAATAATAAGAATAATATAATAGTAATAATAATAATAATAATAATAATAATAACAATAATATAAACAGTAATAGTACTAATAGTAATAGTAATAATAATAGTAATAATGTTAATAATAACAATATGCTACCGCAGTTCCAAAGGCAAGTTTTCTTTTTGAACTCCACATATTTTTGAGACATTTTGTACTTTAACTTCCTAATAGTTTATTACTTTATCTCAAAAATTAAAAAGTAAGTAAAAAATAAGACTATAAGAGTAATAGCATAGCAACTTTTGTGTATAGAAATCCATTTATGAAAATACCAACTCGTTTTAAGATATCCAACTATCCAAGTAAGGAAATCGTAACCTTATTTTGTGCTCGGCATGTCAAGAAAGCAAGCCAAAGCTGAGGTGGAGTTGTGCTTCGTGCGACTGTGGCAGTCATTAATTAATTAATTAATTAATTTCACTGATGATGATGATCCGCTCATATATCCTAGTGAGCATTGAACAGTTTAGGTAAATCAACCTCCCTGATATTACGATTCAGGCATTGTGTTTTGTTTTTGCAAATTTGGCTTTAGAAGTCAACAATATTCGCTACAAAAAAAACATCATGTATGTCACGGATTTTGTCATGGATTTCAATTCAAAAAAATCGTGACAAAAAAAATTTATCACGGACTTTGTCACGGCATTATCCGTGACAACAATGCGTGACTAAAAAGTTTGTCACGGATAATATTTCGTGACAAAACTTGTCACAGATTTGTCACAGCGTCCATCCGTGACAAAATAAGGCACCAGAGCAATGCCGGTATTTATTTGTCACGGATTCGTCAGTGACAAATGTTTTTTGATTTTTTTTTAAATATCCGGAATGGGCTAGGCGCGGAAGTTTGATATTTTTTGAATTCAAATATTTCATTTTGTCACGGACTTATCCGTGACAAATGTTTTTTGAATTGTTTTTTGAAATATCCGAAATCGGCTAGGCGGGTAACTTGAAATTTTTGAATTCAAATATTTTTCATTTTGTCACGGATTTATCCGTGACAAATATTTTTTATTTTGATAAAAAAAATTAATTTTTTTGTTACGGAATAATTAGAATAATTTTTTGAATAATTAGACTGCTTTTGGAACATTACCAGTATGTTCTAGATCAACAGAAAGTTCGGGTCTATCACACCACATTGTCATGTCTTTTCTAGATGCAAGTCCGTCTTTGGTTTTGGCTTTGAAATCCATCACCGTGTTAAATATATTGTCAAAGACGTTCTTCTCAATGTGCATTACATCTAAATTGTGACGAATGAGCAAGTTTTTCCAATATGGCAACTCCCAAAATATACTCCTCTTTGTCTATTTATGGGTATCACAATACCCATGTGGCTCCTTGTGTGGCTCTTGCACTGTCGAAGGAATACGTCGAACCCTGTAAAAAATTTGTTCGCCTGTAAGTCTCGGAGGTGGGGGGTCTCGTACCACTCTTCCTTTAATGAAAGATTTTGTGTCCCTTCAATGTTGATGGTTTGTCGGGAGGAATTTGCGATGACAATCAAAGTAATTTGGTTTCCCGCTGAATTTGAGCCAACTAGCACTTGATTTCTCCATACATATCGGTCATCCCATAAGACCTTGTGTGCTCCATCCTGAAAGCATACCATATGCAGGGAAGTCGCTAATGGTCCAAATGATGACAGCTTTCATGATAAACATCTCACATCTTGAAACATCAAAAGTTGGTGTCTCAATGACTCAAAGTTCTTTCATCTCCTCGATAAGGGGTTGGAGATAGATGGCTATCCTTTTTTTAGGATCTGAGGGACCTGGACAAATTAAAGTTAAAAAGATGAAATGACTTTTCATGCACATGTCGGGAGGTAGATTGTAGGGAGTTAACATGATTGGCCAACATGAAAATTTCTTACCAAACTTTCCAAAAGGAGCGAATCTGACTGAACACAATCCGAGTCGCACATTCCGTGACTCCATTGCAAACCGAGGATGACAGCGATCAAAGTGTCTCCAAGCTTCACAGTCCAAAGGGTGAGACATCAAACCCTCTTTGGTTTCGTTCTCAACATGCCATGTCATGTGTCTCGCAGTAGCATTTGAAGCATATATCCTCTTTAGACGTGGAGCTAGTGGGAGGTAAAACAACTTAGACAATGAAGACCGATATCATGGTTTTTTTTCTTTAGAGGAACAAGTTTGTATCTCTCTCCACCACAGAACTTGCAGCTCTCAAGTGTCTCATCATCCTTCCAGAACAACATACATCCATTAGGGCACACATCAATTTCTATACAAGGAAGCCCGAATTGAGAAATTAATTGCTTCATGTTGTAATATGAATCGGGAAGACTATGGTCACGCGTTAGCATTCCTCCAATTGACTGCATCAACCTAGACATGCAGGTTCCTGGAAGCTTGTACTCAGCTTTAAAGTTCATCAACTCCGAAACGGCGGATAGCTGAGAGTATCCCTCACAATCAGCATACAGAGGTTGATCGGCAGCTTTTAGAACATCTTGAAATCTCTCAGCTAAACCTTCAATATTAGGGACATGAGAATTCGGATTTTCATCCGCATATGGTTGATACGAGGTTGAGGCTTCAGGAGGATCGTTAAATGGTTGTGGAGGGTTAAACTGAGACGTCGAGGCACCGTATACATCATATACCATTCTTTGGTCCCAGTTCATTTGAGCATAATCTCCCTACTCACTCATCTCGTTAGGGATGTTACGAGATGAACCTACTGGTTGTGGTAAAAGTGATGGATCGGAAAGGTTCGCCTCCAATTGTAATAATTGTCGATGAAACCTTTTTCGTACAAATGCCACACAACCTCGTCGGGGTCTCTAAATTTGAGATTTTTACACTTGACACATGGACATTTGATTCTATCACCATCCATATGATCCTTATGTTCAAGTGCAAATTTAATAAACTGTTGAATTTCTTCAAAATATTGAGGTCGCATTCCTCTTTTTTCGCCATGTTTATCATACATCCAACTTCTATTTTGTCTATACATAATGCCTGAATATTATAATCAAAAAAATTTAGTTTAATATTATAAAAACTATAATTTATTTATAAACATTAAGTAACGTTCAATTAACCATTCAAACTCATTTCAATTAACTAATATTTACATTTAACTAATAATTCACACTAAACTAATGTTTCAATCCTAACTTAAATCACTATAAATCCTAAATTAGGCATTAAAAATAATACACAATAAATAATTAATGGCATTAATCATTTAAATTAATAACTAATTCACAATATTAAGATTTTAACACTAATTAATATACACTAAATTATTACGTTAATGACATTACTTCAGAATACTAAAATTATGAAAATCTAACGATACACAATAAATAATTAACTAACATGTAAATGAAATGAAATTCACATAATTCACATTTAAATCCATTTCAATCATCTAATATTTAAATTTAACTAATATTATCAATTCAAATCCTAAATTAATGGTATTACCTAATAATATTATCAATTCAAACTCATTTCAAATAACTAATATATACATTTAACTAATAATTCACACTAAACTAATATTTCAATCCTAACTTAAATCACTATAAATCCTAAATTGGGCATTAAAAATAGGAAAAATTGACAAGAATAATCTCACCTTTCACTGGTCTTCTCATAATAATCCCACCTTTAAATAATCCCAAAATAATCCCATCTTTGTACCTCATCTTCTTTCATTAGACCCTGACCATGTTTTTCACTCTTTCTTTGAAAATTATACAAATAATCTCACCTTTCACTTTTTAATTATATCCTTATAAATGTGAGATTATTTATATAAGATTTTTAAAAAAGGTAAAAAACTTGGTCAGGGTCCAATGAAAGAAGATGAGATGCAAAAGTGAGATTATTTTGGGATTATTTAAAGGTGGGATTATTATGAGAAGACCAGTGAAAGGTGAGATTATTCTTGTCAATCTTTCCTTAAAAATATTGCTAATATAATTAACAAACCTAATAATTTTATAATCCATTTTCAATTAACTAATATTTAAATTTAACTAAATTACGTTTATATTTAAATATATTGTTAATAAATTAACAACCTCACTAATTTAACAATTTTAATTATTTACAATGAAAAAATTAATACTAATTAAGAAAAATACATAATTCAAATGACATATCTTATCTGCATAAATAGGGAAAATGATAAACTGATAGATAACATCCTTCAATCTTTCAACAGATATTGTATTATACTCTGATTAAATTCTAAATGATATCACTCGAATGAAACCATATTGTGATACATAGGAATTTTTGTCACGGATTTGTCACGAATAAATCTGTGACAAACACCTTTCATACAACATTAATTAGGTGACCGCTGGATTAGCAAATATTGGGTTTTGTCACGGACATTGTCACGGACGGATCCGTGACATTTTTTTTTAATTTTGTCACAGATTTGTCACAGATTGGTCTATGACAAAGTGCCCGGAAGTAAATAAATTTTGGCCGGAGTAAATTGCCGGTCACCGGAGGCTGTTTGTCACGGATTAGATCCGTGACAAATATAAATCCGTGACAAAGTCCGCGACAATTTGTCACGACCCGTATCCGTGACAAAACCGTGACAAACGGGCTGTTTTTTTGTAGTGATTCCTATATAACTTCTCAGGCCTTTAACTTTGAAGAATCAAGAGAAGTTGAGATATTTTGTTTACTCTTAATCAATGGATAAATTTACAGATTAAAAAAATACGCCAACTAGTTAACATGATTATTATATATCTTCATAATGTACAAAAATATAATAATATGATTAAATAATAGTTAATGATTCACAGCAACCATAAAAACCCAATCAATCATAATTTACTCCTGATCGGAGACTAGATCCTACACCCTCGATCCAGATTCCAAATCCAACTTGAAAACCTGTTCACATGAGCTAATCAATCTAAACGAACCAAATCATATCATTTCAAGCCAAAACTAGGAGTGGACTGGGACAGGACGGCCCGGCACTGCGCAGGCCCAGCCCGGCACTGTGCAGGCCCAGCCCGGTTGACCGGGACCAGGCCTGGGGCCTGATCCGAGTGAAGAAGCAGCGGGCTACGGGATCAATATTTAGTGGACCGGTCCAGGCCCAACGGACATTTTTTTATAAATTTGGGCTTGAATTAATTGGCCCGACCCGACCCAGGCACGGATGAAAGCCCGACCCAGTACCTACCCAGGCCAGTACTGGGCCTGATATTTTGGACCCGGAGCCCAGCCCGGCCCGGACCCGACCCAGTCCACCCCTACCCCAAATCAGACCTGCATCACATACCAATCAAATGTATTTAATATCAAACCAGAATGAACTATAAAGGACTTAAAATTGACAACTTTAACCATACATGACCAGAAAATTCTAGTCCAATTGAACGGAGCCTAAATTACAAGGGAATTAAGATAGCACAACCAGCACAAGGAAAATTTCACAAAAGTAAGCCTTTTGCTATCCTAGCATTTTCTAAAGACACTAAATTAGCACAACAACATTACCTAAATACCAAGTATCTCAAACAACGTTACATATGTACATATAAAAGTCATACACAGCATTCCGTTTTTAATTGTTAAGTCAGACGGATTAGTAGCTTCCGATCACATGATATTTTCATTTGGGAGACACAAGTTATGTGCTTTTACCTCCATGCAGAAGAAACAATCAAGATCTTGTCTTCCCATCCAAAATGCAGTGCCCCTGAATCTTCCCTTACCTTGTACCTCTCGCTGTACTGCTTAATAAGCTTTCTAATCGAATCATTTACGTTTCTGCTGATAGGGCATGTCCTGAACCCGGCCATCATCATCCTGGCCCTCCATTTCCCAGCCACCTCATACCGCTCTATTCTTTCCTCGCCTTCACATGCAACGATGTTGATAATGTCACGTGCCAGGCAATGCCTTTCCACATTCATCCTCTCCTGGCTGTCCCTTGGAAGAGTTGCATCAAGTGATTCAAATACAGCAGAGTAATAGTCATATGCCTCTGCAAATCTGGGAAGAAAAGGGGAAGTATTCGTGTTCACATCTTGCTCGACAACAGTCACTACCTTCGGGTTCAAGCCCTTCACCATCCTCAACAGCCGGTCCCGCTCGTTCACCATCGACACACTCTCATCTGGCATGTGATGTAGCTGAAACGCAAAGTTCACTATGACTGCTTCGCCAGGCTGGCAGCCCAGTGTGGCGGGGGCGACTAATGTTGATTGGGATGGCACGGCCTGGAACTCGAATGGGATATTCAGATCTTCAGCCAGCTTTTCAAGCCTCAGTCCGATAAGACGGAGACCGCCATTGGCCCGCTGAACTGATTCAGGGTGGTCAACCCCGGTCAACTTTAGATGAGGCGTCTTTCTCATGCCGGCAAGTGTTTGCAACAATGTGTAGTACTGACTTCCTTGGTTGATGTCAAAGTCTATAATATGGACTCTTCTTTCGCCAGCCAATGCCTCCAGAATTGCACCGTTTGCCGCCATAAACCCAAATCTAAAGCACGGGCAGACCTCAAAGAGGACTTGCATGGCGGAAAGCCGGTCATTAGAAGGAGGTGATTTACATTTCAGGGCTTTGTAGAGACCTTTTCCGGATGAATCGATACGCGCTGCCAGAGCTTCTACCATGTAGGCAGCAATTCTTCCTGAAGGTTCTCCCTGGATGGATACCATCTGCCTGAGCTCATTTATCATCGCTGACGCTTTTTCTATATTTCCCTCTTGTATCGCATAAGCACAAGTGAAGAGCATCTTCCTAGGAGTTATTAATGGTCTATTGTCCCCCCTATTGCTGCTGTTGATGATGCTGACCTCAGAATCTGATGATAAAGATTCCTCAGGAGATTCCTTTTGCACCAAGCTCTCAACTTCAATACTAGTCCGAGTAAACTCATCATCATCGCCATTGTCGTCAAGAAGTGCTCTTTCCAGTTCTTGAAGCTTCAGTTTCACATTACCTTCATCAAAGTCTAGTGGAATGGGACTTTGGTTAGCTATGTACTCTGAACTATTGAAATTAATCTGAAAGGAGTTATTGCATTTCAGTGGGTCAAGAATATCAGATGACGTGGATGGGGAACTAAAGAAGTAGTTTGCATCATAACTTTCGCTGCTGCAAGATTCGGATGCTGCATATGATGTTATTCCATGTTTGTCTGAGTTGAATATGGATAAGCCGGAGGAGTTGTCACCGTGACTATTCGACAAATACATTTTATGGCTTCCATATGTCGTGGATGATCTCACTAAGGACATTGTTTGCTTCTTTACCACAAGTTTCCTTGGAAATTAGGCCAAGAATAACTCCTGGATGCACACAGTGATTAAACAGACTATCAGACGACTTTACACCATCATATAACAATCTAGTAGCCAAAAGAGAGAGAATCAAAGTCTGAATACATCATTTGCACAAAATCCATGTGAAGATATATCAAGATATTTTTATAAATCTTAATCAGTAAAAAGAAAGAATTATGGAAGCACATTGACCATGAAATTCAAGCGCAATGCTAAAAAAATATGGGTATTCTGGCTCATTCTGCTGATCTGCTGAATAAGCAGATTGATGCTATCAAACAGAGACTAAGAACTAAAGTAAGTGAAAAATTATGGCTTTAAGTTGTTGACAACTTCAAGCATCCATCTTCATAGCAGTCGCAGAAGATGAGAGGCTTTGTTAAAAGGCGTCTTACCATGATCCATCACAAACTTAATTAATTTTCTAGTTTGGCAACAAGTATTTATGTAATTAATAATTACAGGGTCTACCAAAATGTTGACAACAATGAGTTGGGATCAGTTCCCACAGGCCCACACATTACTCAGAAACTATACTTCAAAAGTTGCTTCACAGAAAGATAGACAAAGAAACACGTAAATGAGCTTAAGAATTAATTAACTAAATGAAACAAAGATGAAACACGAATTTTAAGCATATAAAGAAACTGTACACATCTCGTTATGAGGCAGATAATCAAAGCAAAATCAACTACAATAATCTGCAATTGCATGTGCAAATGGAGAGAATATGAACTACAAAACTATTTAGCAAAAAGGGAAGATCCTGGAGACGATATGGCGGAGAAAAAAAACTGATCTTTGGAAAAGGTCCAAAATAAATAATTCAAGAAGATAGTTGATCAAGCAGACAACTACTCCGTATTAAAAAGTACCCATAAATGAAAACAGGATCTTCAGGGAATCCCACAAATAGCAAATGGGAAACATAAAAAGAAAATAACCTGCAACTGATAAGTGTTGGTATTATCTTTCAATGAATGAATGGATTACCCTAGAACTTTCAAACCTGGATAGGATTAAGAATAGGAGCACCTCGTTTTCCAACTAGCTGTCGCAGTTGATTGTTGACTTATTCTTATCATTATTACTGCGGTTTGTTTTTCTATGATGAAATTGTACCGTAGTTGGAGTATCATCATCACATTGGGGCGTAGTCAAAGGGTCTTCCGGTCCCACCACCACCGTCTCTTGGCCCGGAGGAAGAGGATGAAGCTGCCCAACTTCGGAGTTCTTTTGTAGGGTTTAAGGCAAAGAAAAATTAATCTGAAAGGGACTTTGGGGCTTCGGTGCCCAACTTCGGCGTTCTTTTTAGCTAATAGGTTCGGGTACCGAACGGATTAGGGTTAACCCGAAAAAGAACCCACATTTCGTTTGTCCAAATAACCATAACCGAAACCGAACAGTTCAGAAATGGGTATCGAATTATCGGAAACCGATATTTTGGGTCAGTTTACCAAGACCCGAATCCAGAACCGACTTTTAATATTTAAACAAAATATTTGAACTTTTCAATATACTACGCCCAAGCTTTCAAAAGTGCAAGCCCAATTTCAGCCCAAGCTTTCAAAAGAGCAAGCCCAAATTTACTTTGCCTAACAATCTCATGGATTATGTAGGACCATCACGGATTGATTGTAGAGAAAACATCAGTGTATAGTTGCTTTTGAGGAGGAAGTTCTCTCATTTCTCTAAAGAGCTTGGCAACCATCTCACTGGAGAGCTTTGTTTATTTCTTTTGGACTGCTATCATTTATATACATTTAATAAAGGTCATTAACTATAAAATCCATTATAATTATTATTAATAAAATGTCGGTTCGGTTCGGTTCAAACCGATATATTGGCACTATAAATTGATTCTGAATCATTTTTTTTCGGGTCCCAATTTTCGGGTCCCAAATTATATCGGTTCAGTTTGGTTCGTTTTTTTTTTAAAGCGCTTCGGTTTTTTTCGGTTCGGTTTTCAGTTTTTCGGTCCAAAATGCCAGCCACTATCATGTTTTATAGTCCCTCCGTCTCGCTAGAAGGTTCTCGTAACGGTTTACGATGTTTGACTGATAATAAAGCAACTTAATCCATGTTCACACACTGATTATTTTTATTAAATAAAATTTACATGTTCAAAAACTGCATTAAAACCGCTACAAAGCCTGATAAAAAATGTAAATGTGACAAAAATTTGATATATAAAGCAACATGGCCGTTTTTAGGGGGTTCAATAGGTTATCTAGAACACGGCCTCCGGATTTTTGAGGCCGCAAAATTTAAATTTCTTTTAGTACTACTCCGTATATGGTATGTAGTAATATTATATATCAATATTAATTAGTGAAATACATTTAGTAAGGAAAAAAATATAGATCCCATCATTTTTTTCGTTGGTCTTTTTACTCCTTTAATTCTTTTTTAATGAGTATTCAATTGTTTTGAGTATAAGTATTTGGATTGATATTTTTTCATTTTTTTATATTTATGTGGGACCTTGATTTTACATTTAGAACCGGGGCCTCCAAATTCATTAGACGACACTGTAAAGCAAAAGATTAAAAATGATTTAAATTGACCATATGAATAGTGGACGAGAACCTTCTAATGGGACGGAGGTAGTAACTATTTATGGGCAAAACCATCTTTAAAAACAAATTTTACAATTTGAAATTACTTTTCTTAATAATATGATCAAGTATACAAATACTTTTGTCAAAATTTCTAAATAATTCAAAAAAACTAATCGTTTCTCATTTTTTGACAATTAAATTTGTTCATAGAAAGTGTTTTGCACATGAACGGTCATAAATCACGGGCTAATGCGTCAGATTTATATTTCATGAGGAAGTTTGATGCATTAAATCCTTCTTTTGTATCATTGTTAACGAAAATTAGAGTATTGGAATCCAATTGAACTTTATAACTAGTAGATATTAGGTCTGATCAGGTCTAATTTAGTCTGTTTAAGTCTTGTCCATTTTGGTCTAGTCTGATGGATTTCTGATCCAGTACATTACATAGCGAGACTGAAATAAGTGAAAATATCTTAGTATTCGAACATAAAACAACATTTGCATTTGATTTGATTACCTTTTCAAATATAATTGCTTATATATGATACTCAATTTTAGTATCTATGTTTGAATATATCATCATTTGTATTTGAAGATTCTCTTTGCTCCGAAATTAAGTTCCTAATTTGACTTCACAGAGTTTTACGTAGAATACAAAATAAAGTTGGTTTTCCAAAAACGTTCTTGGATAATTAAAAGATATAGTACCCAAATGGGTATACTAAAAGGGTGAATGAATAGTGAAATAGGGTTAACACGCATCAACTCAATGAAGTGATGTGAGGTTAAAATGGTAATTGAATAATATAAATTTACCAGATATAAAAAGAAGTGAAAGTGGAAACTTTATTTTGGGATTTTCCAAAAAGGAAAGGTGAAACTTAATTATGAGTCAGAGGAAGTATATCATAAGTGAAATTTTAATGCAATATTATGCATAGTATATATAATGTTTATTATTGTAATTTTAATTAGAATGTTTTTACTTTGACTGAAATTTTTTGATCTGATAAATGTATGGTCTATGTGTACATGTTTTATAAGTATCCAAGTCTGGTCTGAAGTTATTAGACACACAGGTGACACATGATACTCATCTAAGGGAATACCTGGCTAACATTATTCATGAAAATGGGGAAAGTGTAAATTCAAATGTAGGAGATTCTCGGTGGTAACATCCAACAATGCAGAGTAACTAAACGCAACAGATGTAATTATAAGAGGATACCCAATAACGGTATTTTTTGATTTCCTAAGATTAAAGGTGCAACAATAGTTCCATGATAGAAGGAAATTAGCAATTGAAAATATGTCAAAACTACCTTCTCAATGATTCTAGAAGGATGATTGTAGGTTATTATGTAATTACATTTTATTATAATATAATTACCGAGTTTCATCCTAATTTTAAGATTTTGGGTTCCATTGTAAAAAATAAACTTGATTGGAGGAGTAGCCTCAATCTTAATATAACACCTTATTAGTTCATATTAAATTGGTGTAGAAAATACTTCAATAATTGACGGTTCGCCATTGTTATTTAATCGACTCGTCATTTTTCATAGGGTTCACACCATATGGACCGGTTTGACTCTGATACTATGTTAATACTTGAGTTTCATAACAAAAGGTTAACTTGATAGGAGGAGCTAGAATCTTAATATAACACTTCATTAATTCATATTTTACTCGTGCGGGAAATGCTTCAACAATTATGTATTGCGGTATATATTTGAAATGTAATATATAACTGTAGTATAAAGTGGTTAACTAGTGCATTACATAATCATAAACAACTTAATGTTTGTGTATAAGACCAAGTACTACTTAATGCTTAGTGCATCTGTAAAGAATTTCAATTGAAAAACATTGTTCGTGTAAATGACGTGGTAACCATTGCACGCCGTAAAGGTCTATCGTGTTATGACTTTATTTTCAGACACTACAAGAATAATGCATGATTATAAGCATATTGTAGTGCGATACATCATTTAGAAGATTTCTCTAATAACGATGTTCTAATGGAATACCAAATATGGGTGGTAAATTCACTAATTCCACATAAACGAACAACTGGAAGATTAGAAAATAAAAAAAAATCTTCAACTGATGAACTTTTGTCACGACAAATTTGGGAGATGCAAGCAACGTGAGCACAAGCAAAAGATATGCAACAATTCCTTAAACTTGAATACGATGAAAATATGATATTAATGATTCGTGCATTGATTGTTTAAGAGAATTGCTAGAACTAATAAAAAATCAACCACTATTCAAATGATTTGTATTTTTTCAAAGAAAGTGAGCACTCTCACATGCTCAATTTCAGTGCTTTACTCTCCCAAACTGCCAAATCCTTGTTGCGGCAAAGACGCAAATAGGATAGATGACATAAACGTAGTCATAGTAGGGTAACCTAATCACTCACCATGAGGCATTGACTTCTCTCTCTACTAGTAACCAAGCGGCAACGATACATTAAAGGACTATGAAGACAATCCCCTGTATATAGACATGGGCGGATTGGGCCTATGGCTAGGGAGGGCCTAGGCCCATGATGATTTTTTTAAGTAGTATATAAGTTTATAAATCAGGCCCAGTCTCAATTTTTAAAAAATTAGGCCCAGTCCAACTTTCCAAATCCAAGCAGCCAACACTCCCAACAGTCCAGCACAGAGCCGCGTTCTTTCTTCTTCGACGAAAACCCCCAACGAAAAAAACAGGCCTTCGAGCCTTCGACGATTTCGGCAAAACGAGTAAACGACCTGGCAAAACCTCCGTCCGACCGGCGACCGTCCCCCAAGACATCACGCAGGCACGCCGGTGATGCCGCACGCAGGACCTCAGCAGTCAGCCCCAACTGCAGTCTGCAGCGGCTGAACTCCACCGAACGCCGCCCCTCCTACTCTCCTAGTCCAATCCTTTGTCGGCTCATATTGGGTCAATCCGCTCAATAGAGGTCTAATTTCCAACCTTTTATTTTTACATTTTATTTAATTTATTGAATTTTATCAAATTTGTTGAAGATTAGTATAATAGTATTTGTATTAATTGATTTAATTAGTATTTGTTTTTGGATAATATGAATTAGTATTGATACTTGTTGTGCAGTGAGCCAGTGATTCAGTGAATATAAGTTACTATATTGCAAAGTATCGGTTGAAGCAAATCAACTATGAAGAACACAAGGCTATGTGAGGATATGCCTGATTCCTAAGAAGTGAGAACTGGTGCCTAAGTCCTAAGTGCTTAAGAGATATTTTTTTAATCTTTTAATTTTATTGTGTTTTTAATTCAAGTTAAAGACTAAACTACAGGTTTGCTTGATATGAATTTGATTGTTATTTGTAAAATTGTAAATTGTAATCATCATTTATAGTATAAATTTGCATGTGACTTGTTCTTATTAATCTAATTATTAAGTTAATTAATATTAGTGTAGTAATTAGTCATTTCGTTATTTTCAAAAAATGTAATGAAGAGATACTATAACCCTGTTGACGAAAAAGCTAATGGAAGTAGCTCATCCAAAGTTATAGTGCCGTCAACTACAATTCAAGAAAACTCAACAACAAATGACGAACAAAATAACGTAAATATCCTACAATCAGTCACCGCTAATGAGTTTGATTCTTCCCAACTTCCATCTGACCCTGGATTGAGAATACCGATCTCAAGGTATCATCCAAATATTAGAGATCAAGTTCGAAGAGCATATTTGCAGAAAGGCCCTTGTCAACCATTTGAGCATGACTTCTCAATGAAGATGGTTTCTGCAAATAAATCAAGAAGATTTGTTCCGACTTGGTTTACTGAACATGAATGGTTGGAGTATAACATATCTAAAGATGTTGCTTATTGTTTGTATTGTTATCTTTTGAAACTCAATAAAGGGAAACAATCAGGAGGATATGTGTTTGTTTCAGAGGGATTTAGCCGTTCAAAAGACAAGGCCAAACTTAATGTTCATGTTGGAAAGCATGATAGTGAGCACAATCAAGCTCGAATGAGGTGTGATGCACTGATGAAACGGGATGCACATATTGAGACAATTTTGGATAATCAATCAATGCAGACAAAGGCTGATTATCACATTCGACAGACAGCATCTCTTGATTGTGTGTGGTACTTGCTGAGGTTATGAATACCTTTCTGTGGTCATGACGAATCTGAAGACTCTCTAAATCCAAGTAATTTTCTAGTGTCCATGGAATTTTTAAGAGATCATAATGTTGAGATAGCTTCTGTAGTAATGGATTATGCACCTGAAAATTGTAAACTTCTTGCACATAGCATTCAAAAAGATTTAGCTCATGCTTGTGCTATTGAAACGGTGAATGTTATCATTCAAGATATTGCAGATTCTTTATATGCTATTCTAGTTGATGAATCACGTGATGTATCAACAAAAGAGCAAATGTCAGTTGTGATTCGTTATGTTGATTCTAGTGGACATGTAAAAGAACGATTTATTAGAGTTGAACATGTCACTAGTACCACATCACTTGCACTTAAGGAAGCGATTGACACGCTATTTTCTAGACACAACTTGAGCATATCTAGATTAAGAGGGCAAGGTTATGACGGGGCGAGTAATATGCAAGGGAGACTTGGTGGGTTGAAAAGAATTATTCTTAATGAGAACCCAAGTGCATATTACATTCATTGCTTTGCACATCAACTCCAACTTGCCTTTGTAGCTGTTGCAAGAAAGAATCTTCTCATTGCTGATTTTTTCCGTGTTGTTGCTCAATTGATAAATGTTATTGGAGGTTCGTGTAAATGTTCTGACATTCTTCGTGAAAAACAATTGAACTTCATTGCTCAATTGATAAATGTTATTGGAGGTCGCCCGTACGTAGTGGACCAACTCTTACTAATTTGCATCACTATCGCTATGATCTATTTTGTGTTGTGATTGATTTGCAACTGCAAGAGTTGGTGATCGTTTCTCAGAAGCTAGTACAGAGTTGCTACTTTGCATTGCTTGCTTATCTGCATGAGATTCATTTTCTGCTTTTGAGAAGAAGAAATTGCTTAGTTTGGCCGAGTTTTATCCCCATGACTTTTCACCATTAGATGTTTGTATTCTCACGGATCAACTTGAAAGTTATATCTTTGATGTGCACTCTAATGCTTTATTTAAGGAACTCAAAGGACTTGGTGACCTTGCAAAGAAGTTGGTAGAAACTAAGAAGCACAAGGTGTTTCCTTTAGTTTACAAGTTGTTGACATTGGCATTGATTCTTCCTGTTGCAACCGTTAGTGTTGAAAGAGTATTTTCGGCAATGAACATCGTGAAAGATAGGGTGAGCAACCGGATGAGTGGTGATTGGCTCAATGATAGACTTTGATGGAGTATATGGCCCAGGGACCCCTGGCCCATAGACTCGTACTGCTGCAATCAGGCCCAAACGGGCCAAGCCCAGCAAATGGAGCTCTAAGCAGCCCATGACACACAAAGAGGTGCCTTCGGCCCCATGACCGAAGGCTACCATTGACAGAACCAAGCCCAGAAACATCACAGGAGAACAAGGCTTGAGAACCGAGCCTTCGGCACCTGGAGCCCTTGGCACTATGAGGCCCCCGGTACGAAGAGCCTTCGGTATAACACCGAAGGCCGAAGGCACCCTCCTCGACAGAATCTCCTCTCCACATGCGTCTGAATCACCGTAAAGAGTACAATGTCACATCCAACCACCGCATTTAATGCGGCCACATGCAATAGCCGGTGCCACCTCGATTGAGGTGACCCTCGACCATCGGATGCTTGACACGTGTCCCTGTCTAGCATTTATTGCTGCTATAAATAGCAGCCCATTTCTCCATTGTAAACCACGCTGAATCGACATTAAATACATATTCTCTCTCTAGTTGGTGCTCTGACTTCTCTCTAGTTATTCCTGCAATAACCCCTCGGATAGATACCCCCCGGGTACACTATCCATCAGACGTATTGCTTATGTAGAAAAAGACATCTTCTTGAAAATTGACAATGATGTCATTATCAAACAATATCAATCGATGAAAACTCGTAGAGAACAGTTCTAAAATTATGGTGTTTTTGTATTTGACTTTAATGAAAACTCTTATTCCTGTAATCTTTATTTTTGTCTTTGATTTTGTTGCTAGAATAAATGTTTTTTTAATGTTCATTTTTAATTAAATTTTGGCCCCACCTGGAGGCCAAAGCTAGATCCGCCCGTGTATATAGAGTCACAGACCCGTCTTATTAACTATTGTTCATTCGTTGACCGCTGATTTAATACCATCCTTGTGAGTAGCTATGC
The DNA here is from genome assembly GCA_945859875.1 of Cuscuta europaea. Taxonomy (NCBI): domain Eukaryota; kingdom Viridiplantae; phylum Streptophyta; class Magnoliopsida; order Solanales; family Convolvulaceae; genus Cuscuta; species Cuscuta europaea. Next base: position 38,829,287 of record CAMAPE010000038.1, read on the forward strand.
ATGGTTTTATCAAGTTAAAACGCCCGAGAGCGTGATTACAATTTACATAAATTTTAACTTTAGTGTATGACCTAACAAGGTACTTTAGTTCACTTCTAATAAGAGTGCAGTAGTTGTGTATCAGTAGGATGGTAACATACACATCTCTATACATATTTTCGATCAATCGATGCTAATGAATATTAATTCATATAAACTATTTCATACTCACACCAATACACCATTCTAGGTCATAGATAGGGTCAATGTATAAGAGGAAAGGAATTTTGGTGAGCTCAAACGTGGAGCTTAATTAAGCAAAGAGAGAAGGAGCATACGGAATCCAATTCAGATTGGTTTGATCATTGGGACTTAGCCCTAATGTATTTAGAGGAGTCAAATGAAAGGTTTTGACCCCAGAGAATTCACTCTCATTCGCAAAGTTATCGAGGGTATCGAACAAAGATAGGATTTCAGAAACAACATTCACCAATATGAAGTGGATTTGGGCTTCCGAAAGTTATTATACAAAATGCAAAGATAACTTGTGCAGATTCGTAGTTTGAGCGTAAAGGGGAAGAATGCTAGAAATATTTTGTTATGCTTAACTTTGTATTTGTGTAGTGAAAAGTACTTTGTATTAGCTAATGTATTTAAACAACATTGTATTATTTATGACATATTTATTTCTTACGCCTCCTAGACTACACAGTTTGATCCCCAGACATATTTAATCTGTAGGGTTAAGCATAAGTAACAATCGATTATTCACTTAGCATTCCTTAAGCTTCAGATAGAGAGAGCCACCACTCCTGAGTATTATAATTCCTTGATCATGATCATTGTGAACATCATTGTTTAATATTTAAGATACAATCATCTATTATCTATTCTTTGTTTTTTTGTTTGGATACCTGAATTCCTACAATTGGTATCGTAACAGAGTGTGTTATAACGATTGAATTCATCTGCGATTTATTAGACCCTATTTCACGAACAAAGAGATGATTGTGAACTCTTTTTTAAGGAGACATCGTAAACCTTCATTCAAAAAGGATAAGATCATAAACTTCTACACTTCACGAATCTATAGAAAATTTTCTAAGGTTAATAGATTAATAGATGTATCCATCTTTAAGGTTTTTGATACAACATGGGCTTCATGGTCCAAAGTAAACTTTACCGCCCTCAGAATTTTACAATACAAGCATGTTTCCAACCCTATTTACTTCACAGTCCCGAAAGCTTTGCGATCCTTTCAAGTTTTCAGGCTTTCATCTTTAAGGCCCAATAGGTCCCGACTCTTCATGTGTATGGTTCAACAGCTTTATGGGTCTCCAACTTTAAGATACAAAGACTTCACGCTTCACCAACATTAAGGTCCATAAAAGTATTCACCTGCTTATTTACTTCTATCAACACAACACGTGAACGATCCACATTCAACAATCAGCTATGAATGCTTACTCTATGGGAAATGATATCAAGCTACCAATTATTCGAGAAGGAGAACACAAAAATATGGAGAAATATGCTCATTAACTTTCTAGAGAGCAAAGATTAGGCAAATGGAATGATGTCCTCAAATACTGAAGGACCTGCACGATTCCGGAAACTGTCCCACGTGCTCCTGAAAACAATCCTCCTATTCTTAATCTAAAGAAGTTGAAGACACCGATGAATATACCAGGACAAGAAAAGGTTAGAGGCAGAACTAACTTAACAACCAAGATCGATTTGATGCTAGCTAACCTGAATGACATATACATGCAAATTGACAGTAGATTGGTTAAGCCCAAAGGAGATGTGGGATGAAATCTAAAAGATGGTGCGAAATTTTGAAGTTGGAGTTATAGAAAAGAAGGCTAATATGTTGACTGTTTATGTCTCGTCCAAAGCCAAATAGAGAGATGCTATTGACGATACTTATCGGCACTTGTTGACTCTCATCAACGACATGAGAATGATAAACGTCTTCAAAATGAATATGAATATTACATTCATTTCCTCTCATGATTGTTGCCTGAATGGAAGAAGCTTGATACACAAATAAGCATGACAAGGACCTCGATGACATGGACATTCACATCGTCTTCAAGTTTAGCTAAACCTGTTGATGACATCACCGAGACTCGTAGTGATTCCAAAGTAAAGCCGGGTGTGGATCATCCTGGTCTTGTAGTTGGCAAGAAACTCGAGAGAAGCTCTAACAACCTTGTTGCATTTGTTAGTCCCAAAAATTATACAAAAACTACACATAAATATTCGGCTTCACCATTCATCGCAATGAGAGAATGGATTTGACCATAACCAACAAAGATAACTCTACTAAGTAGAATTAGTCTGAATCATCGATTTGATCAACCACCAAAATGGAAACTTTGTCATAGTAAAGCGGTGGTTCAGGAGGAGGACAAATAACTAAGGCCTTAGAGCCATCAATATTGGAAGTCAACAACTTGGATAAATCAGAAAGTTAACTTGTGCAGATTCGTAGTTTGAGCATAAAGGGGAAGAATGCTAGAAATATTTTGTTATGCTTATCTTTGTATTTGTGTAGTGAAAAGTAATTTGTATTAGCTACTATATTTTAACAACATTGTATTATTTATGACTCATTTATTTCTTACGCCTCCTAGACTACACAGTTTGATCCCAAGACATATTTAATTTGTAGGGTTAAGCATACGTAACAATTGATTATTCATTTAGCATTCCTTAAGCTTCAGATAGAGAGAGCCACCACTGCTGAGTATTATAATTCCTTGATCATGATCATTGTGAACATCATTGTTTAATATTTAAGATACAATCATCTATTATCTATTCTTTGTTTTTTTGTTTGGATACCTGAATTTATACAATTGGTATCATAACAAAGTGTGTTATAGCGATTGAATTCATCTGCGATTTATTAGAGCCTGTTTCACGAACGAAGACACGATCGTAAACTCTTTTTTAAGGAGACATCGTAAACCTTCATTCAAAAAGGATAAGATCATAAACTTCTACACTTCACGAATCTAGAGAAAATTTTCAAGGTTAATAGATTAATAGATGTATCCATCTTTAAGGTTTTTGATACAACATGGGCTTTATGGTCCAAAGTAAACTTTACAGCCTTCAGAAACTTTACAATACAAACATGTTTCCACCCCTATTAATTCACGATCCCGAAAGCTTTGCGATCCTTTCAAGTTTTCGGGCTTTCATCTTTAAGGCCCAATAGGTTTTGACTCTTCATGTTTATGGTTCAACACCTTTATGGGTCTCCAACTTTACGATACAAAAACTTCACGCTTCACCAACTTTAAGGTCCATAAAAGTATTCACCTGCTTATTTACTTCTATCAACACAACACGTGAACGATCCACATTCAACAATCAACTATGAATTCTTACTCTATGGGTATTGATATCAAGTTACCAATTATTCGAAAAGGAGAATACAAAAATATGGAGAAATATGCTCATTAACTTTCTAGAGAGCAAAGATTAGGCGAATGGAATGATATCCTCAAATACTGAAGGACCTGCATGATTCCGGAAACTATCCCAGGTGCTCCCGAAAACAATCCTCCTATTCTTAATCTAAAGAAGTTGAAGACACCGATGAATATACCGGGACAAGAAAATGTTAGAGGCAGAACTAACTTAACAACCAAGACCTATTTGATGCTAGCTACCCTGAATGACATATACATGCAAATTGACACTAGGTTGGTTAACCCCAAAGGAGATGTGGGATGAAATCTAAAAGATGGTGCGAAGTTCAGATGTTGGAGTGATAGAAAAGAAGGCTAATATGTTGACTGGTTATGTCTCGTCCAAAGCCAAATAGAGAGATGCTATTGACGATACCTATCGGTACTTATTGACTCTCATCAACGACATGAGAATGATAAACGTCTTCAAAATGAATATGAATATTATATTCGTTTCCTCTCATCATTGTTGCCTGAATGGAAGAAGCTTGATACACAAATAAGCATGACAAGGACCTCGATGACATGGACATTCACATCGTCTTCAATAGTTTAGCTCAACCTGTTGATGACATCACCGAGACTCATAGTGATTCCAAAGTAAACCCGGGTGTGGATCATCCTGGTCTTGCAGTTGGCAAGAAACTCGAGAGGAACTCTAACAACCTTGTTGCATTTGTTAGTCCCAAAAGTTATACAAAAACTACACATAAATATTCGGCTTCACCATTCATCGCAATGAGAGAATTGATTTGACCATAACCACCAAAGATAACTCTACTAAGTAGAATTAGGTTGAATCATCGATTTGATCAACCACCAAAAAAGAAACTTTGTCATAGTAAAGCGGTGGTTCAGGAGGAGGACGAATAACTAAGGCCTCAGAGCCATCAATATTGGAAGTCAACAACTTGGATAAATCAGATCCCGCCAGACTTACCAACCATGAGTAACAAAAATTCACTACTCGATCAGTTACACGGATGAGGAATACCATGACCTTTTAGACATCGTTAGGAGAGAAACACAACTCACGCTCACCTGAAGAGGATATAACTCTCAGCCATATCAGAAGCTGAACAAAAACTAGAACTCCGAAAGTGATAATCTAAGAAAGACCGACACATAGGAAAATCCATATCGATGTATCTTATTGTTATTATTTATTATTTATTTAATTAACTCATGGCCAATAATTGTGTGTCCGTAGATTGTAGCATGCACAACTCTCTTTATATACGGAGTATTTTATACCACAATAATACACCATGGGAAAAGATCACGTGAGAAGTGTGGCTTAGGCTGAGAACTTCGAAGTTTAACTAATAGAGACAATAACATAACTTATATAACAGAGATCATAACTTCTAAATCCAACAAATCTAAATCAAAAGTATAATTTTATAGTGATAAATTGAGGAAGTATGAGATTACAATGAAAAACACTAGTAGTAGTTGAAAAATATTTACAAAAAATATTTATGAAAAAGATATTTATTTATTTACCAAGACATATACTTCATATGTCCTAATAAACTATTAATACGTTAAACATAACTTATAAAGCCAAATGCTTAAATTTTACAAATTTTTAAATTATTTCGCAGTTTTCGGCCTAAGAACACTTCTCACTTGATCCGTTCCCAATACACCATTCTAGGTCATGGATAGGGTCAAAGATACCGGCCCGGCCCATAGCAGGGACATTTAGTCCAATAACACGGGCTCCTAAATATTAAAGGCTGAAAAAAGAAAAAGTAATAGTATTAGGTATCTGCCAGCCCAAATGCGCAATAGCAATAATGCGCAATAGCCATGTCCAAGAAATTAGAGAAGAGGCGGAAGAGTCAGACAAGTCCTACTCCAGAACTCCTGCTCTTCAAGCAGCACGGCTACCCCTGATTCACAATACCCAATCGGCAACTGGGTCTGCAAGAGTGCAAGCGACAGAGGGGAGGACCTCGCCTCACGCCCGGACGCCGTTACCGCGCTAAGAAGCTACCGTGGCACGCCTCCAGCCGCCTCCGGTCCTCCAGGCCTCCGCTCGCAGCCTCGCAGGGCTCGCTCAATCGCTGAAGACCTGAAGGGCTGGTCGCTGGGATACTGCCTGGCTCTTGCTGACTGTGCTTACAGGTTTCTGACTTTCTGTTTTATCCTTTTAGTTATAGATTATTAAATTATTATCTTGTTAGTTTTTTTATGTATTGTTAATCTCCCAGATTATTATGTGATTGGGGTGCTTATTTTTGTTATTTATTAGACCTGAGTAACTTATAATCGAATTTAACTAATTAAAATGTCATTTATTTAATTAAGAAACTAGGCAATTAAACTAATTATATTTAACACGCTAGAGGAATGTCTCTAAGTAAGCTCAAAGAATCTCTCTTTTTTTAAGTGAAATGTATTTTATTAATGAATACTTTTAGTTTTACTATTATGTTCATTAGTAACTTGTATTCTAACACAAATTATCAATAATTTATCTCTATTATCATCTTTATTAAATTTTTGTTGTTGCACAGGGTACTCATTTTATCCAGACCCTTCCTAAATGGATAAGAGGAAAGGAATTCTGGTGAGCTCAAAAGCAGAGCTTAAGCGGAGGGAGAAGGAGCAGAAGAAATCTAAGTCAGGAGGGTTCGAATCGCTGGGGCTTAGCCCTAATGTCTTTAGAGGAGTCAAACGTAAGGGTTATAGAGTCCCCACACCAATTCAGCGGAAGACCATGCCACTTATCCTTTCTGGGAATGACGTTGTTGCCATGGCTCGGACTGGGTCTGGAAAAACTGCTGCATTTCTGGTCCCCATGATCGAAAAGCTCCAGCAGCACGTGCCTCAAGCTGGAATTAGAGCTCTCATACTTTCGCCCACCCGAGATTTGGCCCTTCAGACTCTCAAGTTCACCAAAGAGCTGGGTCGCTTTACAGGTCGCTTTTCTCCTCTGATATTTTGTTTTTGGGGTAGATAAGAGTTCTCGATCTCATAATCATTGTTTTAGCCTTTTCTTTTAGTTTAGCTTATGACATGTGATGGCTCAGTTCACTTCTCAGTTTCAAGTGCTTACTTGAATTTCATCGTTTTTTGTTTGTACCATAATGCAGATCTTCGTGTCAGCTTATTAGTTGGTGGTGATAGTATGGAAAGCCAATTTGAAGAGTTGGCACAAAGTCCAGATATTATAATTGCAACTCCAGGAAGACTTATGCATCATTTATCAGAGGTAGATGATTTGTCACTGCGCACGGTGGAATATGTAGTTTTTGATGAAGCCGATTGCCTATTTAGCATGGGTTTCGCTGAGCAATTGCATACAGTTCTCACCCATCTAAGTGAGAATCGTCAAACTTTACTTTTCAGTGCAACTTTGCCAAGCGCCCTTGCTGAGTTTGCCAAGGCTGGTCTTCGAGACCCTCAGCTTGTGAGGCTTGACTTGGAGACTAAGATAAGTCCCGACTTGAAGCTTACAATTTTTACTCTAAGACAGGAAGAGAAACATGCTGCTGTGTTATACCTGATTAGAGAACAAATTAAGTCTGACGAGCAGACATTAATTTTTGTTGCCACCCAGTACCATTTAGAGTTTCTTAACATTCTCTTGAGAGATGAAGGTATTGATGCCTCTGTTTGTTATGGAAAAATGGATCAAGATGCCCGCAAAATCCACGTTTCAAAGTTTAGGGCAAGAAAGACAATGCTTCTCATTGTGACTGATATCGCAGCCAGGGGTATTGATATCCCATTGCTTGATAATGTCATTAACTTTGATTTCCCTTGCAAACCTAAACTCTTTATCCATCGAGTCGGTCGAGTTGCACGGGCTGGTCGAACTGGTGCTGCCTATTCTTTTGTCACGCCCGAAGACATGCCTTACTTATTAGATCTTCATCTTTTTCTCTCGAAACCAATCAAGGCTGCTCCATCTGAGGAAGAAGTTTTAATGGACATTGATGGGGTCATGTCCAGAATGGATCTAGCCATTGTGAACGGAGAAACTGTGTATGGACGTTTCCCCCAAACAGCGTTAGATCTCCTCTCGGATAGAGTTAGAGAGATCATTGAGTCATCTACTGAGCTGATTTCTCTACAAAAACCGTGCAAGAATTCATTTCGAATTTACTCAAAGACAAAAGCAAAGCCTTCTAAGGAATCTGTTAAGAGAGCAAAAGAACTTCCTCGTGAAGGATTGCATCCACTTTTCAAGCATGTTCTCGGTGGTACTGAGTTAACAGCATTAGCCTTTTCTGAACGTCTAAAAACCTTCAGGTGAATCTAACATTACTCCTATTACTTCTTTTGACTTTTCGTGAAACATGATTTTGTTCATTTCATTTTTAACATGTTTCTTTGTTTTAGACCTAAGCAAACCATCCTGGAAGCCGAAGGTGAAGCCGCTAAGTCTAAACATCAAGTAATGTTTCTCTTTCATTTAATTGTTAGTCGATATTTTTTTAATATGATAGGGTGCATGTCTGACTATGTTTCATTTACATTCAAAAGGTTTCGATAAATGTGAACTTTACAGTTTTGCAAGGAGACATACATTTTGACAAGCCTTTATGTTTATGGTTTAAGATTAGGCTAGTGAAGGTTATAACGAATTCAAGAAATTGAGTAAATGATAGAGAGCGGGAAGAGCATGAGGCGGGACCGGGCTTGGGCCCACTTCCGTGGGCCGAGTTAGGGCTGTCGTTATAGTTTAATTATTATTATTATTATTATTATTATTATTATTATTATTATTATTAAGTTAATGTTATGTTTTAGTTTGGGCCTATTATTAGTAGAGTAGTTAGTTGAGTTAATTTGGGCCTAATTAGGGTTTAATTAATATGGGCTTGATTAGGGTTTCTTGTAGAAGGCTATTTATACCCCTCGCCAGGGTTCATTCTTATTATCTTGGAATAAAGTTAGAGTTTAGCCTTTTGGCTTTGGGCAACGGTATTTTTATCGTTGATTATCTGGTCAACGGTTCACCCCGTTGATTTCTATTTTTCTGTTACATATCAATTGGTCCGACCTGCTGGATCCCGTCCCGCCGGAATGATGAGATCAACCAACGAACGTTTATCAGAATTGGAGGCTGAACAGGCCCTAATCAATCAAAAACTTGACACGCAAGGACAGAAACTTGATCTGCAGGGACAGAAACTTGACACACAAGGTCAGAAACTCGAAGAGCAGGCCGCCCAGCTTGCGGAAATCGCAGCCTCTCTTGCAGCAATCGCGAAGGCCATGGTGCCGCCGCAGAAATCTCCCATCGCGACCGTCGAGAGCGATTCCTCCGGCCACGTCGCATCTGTCTTCTCCGATGATGGCGGACTGCGCACCGCAGCCACAACGCTACTTCCCTCGTTCGATGGCGAAGACCCAATTGGGTGGTTGGCGAGAGTGGAGCAGCAGTTCGAGCTCAACAGGACCCCACCAGACAGACAAGTTGCAGCGGCTAGGGTTTCTATGGAAGGGGTTGCCCTCTATTGGGTGACGTGGTTAAAGGCACGCAAACCTGGCATATCCTGGGAGGAATTTAAGCAAGCCTTGGTGGCCAGATTTGATTCCCGATATCAGGGAAACATGTTTGAACGGCTGTCCGGCGTCAAACAAATTGGGTCGGTGGAGGAATACAATACCTTGTTCGTTCAATTGGCTAGCCAAGTTCCGGGATTGACCGACGATCATTATTTGGGCTACTACATGAGTGGACTTGGGGAAGCAATCCGAAGTTCGCTGCGCTTATTACGGCCAGAAAACCTGGAGACAGCCATGGAATTAGCTCGCGATGTGGAGCATAATCTGTCCGTCCAAAGTGGAGGAAGTGGCAGCCCGAATTATATTTCTGCAGGGGTACGTTCCAGCAGCTTTTTAATGGCAAACACGGGTCCTCCTTTGACTGCCAGTGGTGGCGGCAGCTTGCAGGGATCAAGGGACAGCTTTGCGAAGGATAGTGGACAGCCTCCGGGGACGAAGTCAGGGCTGTCCGGGCAGCCTACGACACGCTCTCAGTTCACTCGTCTTCCGCCAAAGGAGTTCGCAGAATTGAGGGCGAAAGGATTATGCTTTAGGTGTAAGAAACCATTTACACCGGGGCACGACTGTCCCTTTAAGCAGCTGCGGGTAATGATAGCCGAGGAGGAGGAAGAGTTAGACCTCCAACAGCATGAGTACTGTGAAATAACTGGCCAGGAAAGAGTTCAGGAAAGAGAGAAAGGATATTTTCCAGTCTGGGAATTTCAGCTCCCCATCTGTCTGCTTTCAACCTTGAGGACAAGGTTATTTTGAAGGAGGATGGATTGATAGAGAGCGGGAAGAGCATGAGGCGGGACCGGGCTTGGGCTCACTTCTGTGGGCCGAGTTAGGGCTGTCGTTATAGTTTAATTATTATTATTATTATTAAGTTAATGTTATGTTTTAGTTTGGGCCTATTATTAGTAGAGTAGTTAGTTGAGTTAATTTGGGCCTATTTAGGGTTTAATTAATATGGGCTTGATTAGGGTTTCTTGTAGAAGGCTATTTATACCCCTCGCCAGGGTTCATTCTTATTATCTTGGAATAAAGTTAGAGTTTAGCCTTTTGGCTTTGGGCAACGGTATTTTTATCGTTGATTATCTTGGCAACGGTTCACCCCGTTGATTTCTATTTTTCTGTTACATATCAATAAATTCAAGCCACACTCAGTAATTGAATATAGTAATGTATATTGTATTATATGCTTCTGTTTCATGCCTGATCTCAGTAATAGTTAAAACTATTATCTAGTATGTTTAATTGACAAGTGGAATTGCAGGGTAATCATTGGGTTGATGTGATGAAGATGAAAAGAGCTGTCCATGAGGAGGTCATAAATAAAGTTCGCCAACAGCGCCTGAGTGATCATTTGTCTTTGACAAAGCTTTATGTAATGGTTCCATCTCTTTGTCTTATGAAAAGGGCTTTCTGTAATAGACCCATTTATAGGTTCAAGTCTTGCTCCTTGGGAGCAGCCTCTTGTCAGAATGAAAAGGAAAGGCTTGCTCATTGGACACCCTTGTGGTGGGATCATTCCCCGGATCCTCGTTTTACGGGGATGCCAGTGTGCACTGGGCTGCCCTTTATACAAGGGCTATACACACGGTTTTTTGCTGCTTGTTTCTTTCTAAGGATGATCATTCATCATTGGTCTCCCATTCTGTTATTTTTCTCCCTATTTCATGTCATCACCTCAAGATTTCAAATGGTTGCTTTTTAGTGATTTCGCTATTTTAAACTTGATTAAATGTTTGCTATATTTTAGGATGATACTGATGACTGCATATCCACACGAGTCAAGGAGAAACAAGGTTATCGTCACTGTTTACCTTCTTTACATTGAAATTCAAATATGAACCTGATTAAGCGCTTTGTAAATGCACTTCACAAATTATGGGTGATAGAGTACTTACTTAGTTTTGGATATCTCTCAGGAGAATTATGAATTGGTTAGTCATTTGTATTTGTGGAACAAAAAAGAATAGGGGGTTTGATCTATGAGCTTTATTTTTTACCGAGGAACTGCATATTGCATCTCTGCTTTGTTTGATTCTTCGAATCTTCAGTTGAATAAATCTGTCCCCTTGTTTCTTTTTTGTTTTGATTACTTCAATAGCTGAAAATATACAATGGAAAACTTTTTGGGGCTAATATAACCTCTCTTAAAAAAATTCTCAACCAATAATGGTGTAGCTTTCCGAGTGGAGATACCATTGTTCTGGAAGGATCTACTAAAACCCTTCTCTGTTTTGTTGGTTGTTTATTTATTAGTTTTTTTTATGATCAAGGGTAATATTCAGCAACTACAATGCAGAATTGCAGAGTAAGATTTTGATGCATGAATATATTCCTTTTTAGAAATTCATTTTACTTGATTTTATTATGGCAGTTTCCGGATCTAAAAGAAAGGCCAAGAGCTTCAAAGATGACGAGTTCTTCATAAGTTCTGTTCCAACGAATCAGGTACAGAGTATGATTTGAGATATATGCGTTATTGTTATGTGCTGGATCTCTCTCTGTTTGTTGTTTCGTTGGGAACACTGATTTTCATTGATCCAACTCATGTCCCCGTTTCAGCATTTTGAGGCTGGACTTTCTGTGAGATCCAAGCAAGGATTCGAAACCAATAGGTATTTCTATCGAAACATGCATGCATTTTTTTTTATCATCAGAAAAAAATTGATACTTCAATAATAGATATTTGATCATAGTTTGAGGCGCTCAAGTAACATTTGATGTGGATTAGGTTGGATGCCGCTGTACTAGATTTAGTAGCTGATGACAAAGATGGGATGCATAAGCAAAAAACTACATATCATTGGGACAAGGTACAGTCAAAGTTTTGAACTGTCTGCATGTTTTGTAGCTAGTCTGTTTTTGTAACACTTTGTTTTTGTTTTCAGAGGAGTAAAAAATACATCAAGCTGAATAGTGGGGATCGTGTGACTGCTAGCGGAAAGGTTACTATTTTTTTTTTTCATTTAACTGCCAATTTGTATCTCTGAGTGTACAATCAGTGTCAGATTTCCATTTCATTGGATCTTTTGCTATTTGTCTGTTGAATTTTTGCATAACGATTTAAAATGTTGTGTTACATGTGGACAGATCAAGACAGAGGGAGGTGAAAAGGTAAGAGCCAACAAAACTGGGATATACAAAAAATGGAAAGCCGTTACACACAAGAACATTTCTCTCAATGGAAACAACATGGAAAGTTCTGTTGGGGAATCAACAAGTTCAGCTGGTACGTTATTATTTTTGTACTTTTCTGGAATGGAACTACTGCATAGTCTTATATTCTTGGGGGTATTATTCTCTCTTCGCCACAAGATATTTGGATGCTGTGTTTCTCCCGTACGCAGGCAATCCTTCTGGACGGTTTTATTTGCTATGAGTTGTGTGATGCTTTTGTCTAAAAGTATTTAAAGAAACCTCCAATCTTCCTATTTTTAACTTCTCAATGCTAGTACTCCCTCCGTCCCAATTTGATGGTCTCATTTTATTTGGGCACAAGTTTTAATAAAGTGATTGAAAATGTAAAAGTTGTGGTTGAGATTTGAGTATAATAAAGTGAAATGATATGGACCACATCTTTCTTTCCAAAAAGGGAAACACGACTATAATTTTGGGACATCCCAAAAAGGAAATATAGGACCATCATTTTGGGACGGAGGTAGTATTTTGGAACCCCAAATCATCGTGTGTTTGTTTGAACAATAGGTGCTATGGGAAGAGTTCAAGGTGGCCATGCTAAGTTCCAACATGGAAGGAAGCGTCAATCGATACCCAATGCACATGTTCGGTCAGAAATCAAAGACCGTGAACAAGTTCGAAAGGAGAGGGAGAGGAAGGCAAACCGAAAAGCTCACTTGAAGACTAAATCCTCCAGCAAGAATAACAAGGGGAAGAAGTTCAAAAGAGACGGAGGGGGCAAGAAGAATTGGAATGCTAGATAGTTTTGATGTTGCAAGATTTTAATTTTAACCCCCCCCCCCCCCCCCCCCCCCCCCCCGAAATAACTGGTCTTCAAAATTTTTGACATCAACTATATATTAAATAGAGTGCATTAGTTTTGTTTATTGGATTCTGTAGGATCGGATTGAGCTATATTGAACTACTAATGTAATACTCCCTAGTCTCATCTAAAGTGACTGATAATTTTTTTTTTTGGCCAAGGAGATTCTTTGATAAATTGTACTTTTATTTTATAAATGTTGTTGATAGTTTATCTAAACTATCTTATTACTTCTGTTCTATTTATCTTTTCATGTGCTCTATTTTGACTATATTTTATTTTTTAATGCATTATAAATTTAATTTTCAAAAATATTATTAAATTCTTCCCATTTTAAATTTTCAAAATGTGAATTTTTACACATAAAGACTTGTATGTTTTTTCTCCCGAAATAGGATTAAGATGACTGTATTTACTTCCATCTTTTAGACTTTTAGTCATAATTGATAAATAGTTGCAGTACTATGCATTTAATATGATAATATTTATTTTAATTAATGACATTATTTTTTTATAATGTCATTTTTTTTCAATCATTACAATAACGACTCTTATTTCGGTAAGAAAAACATAATTGTCTTATTTTGGAATTCTCAAAGTTGTTTACTCCTATTTAGGACAACTTGCCTAATAATAATAATAATAATAATAATAATAATAATAATAATAATAATAATAATAATAATAATAATAATTTTAACTCGTTGATAAGTTATGTGAGTTTGCATTTTTTTAAAAGACCGTTTTTAAAATGTGGATCATTTATTGGCGTACTAATCTGAAACATCTTTTTAAAATGAAAAAAATTATTAGAAAGATTTAACTTAACGAGGACTTTTTTACAATCAGCACCCATGTGTCCCATATTATAAGAACTGTATCAAAATAAATTGAGACTCTTCGATTAAGTTGAACCCCATTTTTAGCCATTATTGAGTTTGCGGTCACATTTTTTAAATAATTATTGAATTGTTTGCACCCAAAAGTTAAAAAATCTTATGAATGGGGTGTGAAATCTAATCTAAAACAAAAACTAGGATGTAAAAATGAGTAATGCACCAAACTCCCTCATAATATAGAAATTTAGCGCATTAATTAGCTCCATGTGGTTTAGAAAATGTGTCAAACACGTCTGTGTTATAATTATTCACGCGCAAAATCCATTTTATGAATACATTAACAATTTCAAAATCACTTTCCTTAACTTTATGATTGAATATGCAAGTAAATTTTCAAAATCTCTAAATTATACAATAATGTTATTCATTTTACTTTTATTTGACAATTAAATTTATTAATAGAAGGGATTTTGCGCATGATTAATAATAACACAAGGAGGTTTGATGAATTTTATAAATTACAAGATTCACAGGGGTTAATGTGCCGAATTTCTATATCACAAAGGAGTTTGATGCATTAAACCCGTGTAAAAGTCAATTTAGAATGAAAGTATTAATTACACAAGTTTAGCTAAAATATGGGGTGCACATTCCAACTTCCCACTTTCCTTTTTGCAAAGTTAGAATCATCACCACAACAACAATAACATCCCAGCCTTAATTCCAAAAGATTTTTTGGTCAGCTAACATGAATCGATCCATGACATCGATGTAAAAAAAAGAAGACATACAAGAAGAAGAATAAGAAAAAAAGTAAGATAAAACGGATAAGATAAAGATAAATAAATATAAGATAACAATAACATAAGAGTATAAGGAAAATAAAAAATAAAAAGATAAAATAGCATAAAAAAGATAGAAAATAAAAATAACATAAGAACATAAAAAGATAAAGAAGATAAACGATAAAAGAAAAAGAGAGAGGAAAGATAGAAAAGAGATCAATCGTCCACACGAATGTACGCCCTCCACTAAGCTCTCTCCAAAGTCATACTTTCATCCAATCCAAGAAGATGCATATCCGTTCTGTTCCCTCGAATCCAAGTCTGTTTGGATCTTCCCCTCTCTGTCATCTGTATCTCTTCTCCCCACCTCTCAAGTCGTCTAACAGGTGCATGACTACTCGGTCTTCTACGAACATGCCCAAATCGCCGCAAACGAGACTCCTGCATCTTATCTTCTATAGGTGCTACTCCCACCTTTTGTCTAATTATCACATTCCTCAACCAGTCTTTTCTGGTGTATCCACACATCCAACGCAACATACACATCTCTGCCACACTCATCTTTTGAGTGTGACATTGTTTCACCGCCCAACACTGTACGTCATACATTAATGCAAGCCTAATTTCTGTTCGATAAATTTTACCTTTCAGTCTAGTCAACATACCTCCATCACATAGAAATCCTGATACACTCTTCCATTTCATCCACCCAACAATGATTCTATGACATACATCTCCATCTAATTCACCATCCTTTTGAATTATGAAGTCTAAGTCACAAAACATATCACACTCCAGTATCTTCTTACCATCAAGGGTAATCCCACTGTTGCTACTACTTTTACCTCCACCAAACTTGTACTCCATATACTCAGTCTTGCTTTGATTGAGTCTGAAACCCTTGATCTCCAATGTTTGTCGCCGTACAAAGTTAGAATTATCACTCATGCACTAAAATTTAAATCGTTTGTTTTTAACATTCACTAAAAAGCATAGAAGACAACATAACAAAGCTAGGTGAAAGCGATGTGAATCATAGCGGCAAGAAACAGAAGAGGCGCGCGCTGTCTCCCTGATCGGCTCGTTCCATTGCGGCGTAGGAGGGAGGCTTTCATTTGGCACTGGACTTACTTTTCTTCGACAACAAATTCTTCTCGCATCATCTTGCTTTGGTGTGATGTAGGCCTTGTTTGGTTCAAAGGAGGGGAGGGAAGGGGAGAGTCAAGGAGGGAAGGGAAGGGAAGGAGAAGGAAGGATTTTGATAAAAATTTGTGTTTGATTGAAGGAAATATAGGAGGAAAGGTTTAATGAAAATATTTTCGCAATTTACTTTTATTTGATAGCTTACATAAAAAAATAGACACATATCTAACTATTGTGAATATTACTCCTATGGTCATGAGTCATACTTTTATTTTATTTGATTTTTTACTTTTTTAATTTTATAAATTTTCATTTTTCAGTTTGGAATTTTTAATTTTTAATTTTAATTTTTTTCAATTTTTTATTTTTAGTTTTTAAATTTTTAATTTATAATTTTTAAATTTTTTAATTTTTAAAATTTTTAATTTTTAAATTTTTAAATTTTTTAATCTATAAATTTTTAATTTTTTTATTTTTTTAATTTTTCAAAACTTTTTGTTTTTTTACCTTTTTATGTTATAACGTTTTGTTCATTCACGTAAGAGTTGGATAGTTTATGGTTATCAACACGTTTCCTCCGAAATACCCCGATTTGGGGGGTTTAGAATGGGAGGAAGTGGAGGATTTTGAAAGTCTTCCACTTTCCTCCCCTTCCCCCCTATTTCCTTCAACCAAACACACACAAATCCCCAATTTTCCTCCCCTCACCTCCGAAACCCTCCAACCAAACAGGGCCGTAAGGCTACGACAGTAGTTGAGCAGTCCACTTCAGCAATTTAGGCGTGTTTCAGTCCTTTTGCTACATTGTTAGGCTGTCTTTTTTGTGTTGTTTTGTCTGGCTAAGTTCTGCAATGGCCGAGGGTTTGCTTTGTTACTGAGTTTTCTCTGGCCGATGGTTTTGGTCAATTCTATTTGTGATCGTGTTTGGGCTTTTGATCTTGAGTCTCATTGCTTCCTTTTCTCTGCCTCGAATTCGGCAATCGTTTTGTTGGACATTAATGGAGGAGAGCTTAAATCAGACTTATGAAAGAAGGTCAACCAAGGAGGTTGATGGCGAGGGGATAGAAAACGGCAAGGTGGCGACGCTCTCTGAACAATACTGCCAAAAATACTGACAAGTCGTGTACACGAGATGATTTATTTGGAGGTGGCTGGTCAAACATCTTCTTCCTTTCTGGTGGCCGGTGAAACCATGATGCTTGAATTATGATGTTGCTTTTATTTCAATTTCAATTCTAGTAGCAGGTGCATCATTGCTGTTAGTGGAGTCTTACCACATTGCGGGATTAATGAGTTCGGCCACTCTTATGCTTGATTACAACTTTGAGTCTCATCCTAGTGTAGCCTTTAATATGATGATTTTGTATTTGATTCTTGGTTTTAATATAAATCAAGTTATCTTTTTTTTGCAAATTTGCAATGCCTAAATAAAATATAAATATGAAACAATGAAGAATCATTTTTTCTATACTGCATTGGATACGAAGAGTACATGATTGAAGAATCAATTTTTATATTTCATTTAAGAACTTCGATTATATTTTTTTTTTTGAATATTTAAGAACTATTATAAATACGTAGTATGGTAATGCGCAAGGTCACACGTAATTCGAACTTGAATACATTCAAGTGTTCGCGACTTTAATTTGGTTATCAATTTCTTTTGAGTATTAATTCAACATGCATACCACATGTTTATCATATTATACGCAAATTCTTTAAATTGATGCTTTCCTGATTCTCTTTTCAAATATTTAGGATGATTTATCGAAATGGGCACCCATTTTATATAGCCTAACAATGATCCAGATTGTCAACCTATTTATTTTTTTATTTTCCTAATTTTCATCTTCTTAAGATTTGATTTATGCATTGCAGTAGACATTTTAATGTAGTTTTTAATAATGAAAATTTATAAGCAACTATTAATTTTAAGATTAGTCAAGGTTTAATTCATGTCACTACAAAAAATAATGAATTTGGTCTGAAGTCTGAACTTGACACAAATTCATCAAAATTCATAAAGTATTTGACACGAATACATTAAATTCGTGCCAATGCCATTTTGTAACGAGCTATTTAGCATGAAACTGTGCCAAAACCATGATATGATCGGTGTCAAACACAATCAATTCATGTTAACTCTGTGCCAATATTGCTATGCTTTTTTTGTAGAATATAACACTTACTCCCTCCGTCCCAATTTCTTTTGCAAAGTCAACATTTTTTGGTCAACCAATAATAAAAGTCAATCATCCATATGCATAATTAATTCAACTTTTAATAATTAAAATTTACATATTCATAAAGTACATCAAAATCTCTTCAAAGTTGCAAACTCCAAATTAGAATACAATTAAAAATTGGCATCTTAATTAAGTGATCAAAACGAAACTGTTTGACCAAGAAAAGTCAAATTTGTAAATCAATTTGGGACGAAGGTAGTATAATATAGAAAAAGGGCAGTAATTTGTTTTAAAATATTATTTGCACTTAATATTAAGTCTATTAAATTTAACGGAAGCAATAACTCAAATGCAAATCCCCTCACGCGCCCACGACATGACAACAAGAAATCACTTCATTCTCACTTTGATAGTGGCCAAGAATACATCCGGTGCTTTGTACTTCTTCCGTTCTCTTTTAATTACAATTGGGTTTTTTGCACTATTCAAATATTCTACTTTGACTATATCTTATTTATTAATGTATTATAAATTAAACATTTAAAAAATATTGTTAAATTCTTCTCATTCTAAATTTTCAAAATCTTAAATGTTTAAAGTTTTTACTAATAAGGAATATAAGATATTAATGGTCAAACTTGTGTGTTGATAAACGTGAAAAGTAGACGATTTCAATTAAAAAGGAACGGAAGAAGTATTCATTAATTAACATCATATTCTTTAATTAGTATTAAGTTATATCGTATAAAAATGTAAATTTCAATTTCCTGAACTGATTGCTGAACTTCATATTTATGATTCATTAGTTTTAACCATCAAATGGATGGTGAGTAAGTAAAGTGATTAAACTCATAATTGTTACTGATTACCACAATAATTGAAAGGTTGAAGTGATGTAATCACCAAAATAGATGTTGGTCGGACCATCGAAGCAGCTAGAATTCCTAGTGAAATCGTTCATAACAATAATTTGAACTAATATTAGAGTCCACAAGAATAGATTGCGGTTGACTCAAACTAATACCCCCGTTTCACTTTCTCTTCACCAGTCTTCACTTTTATCTTTCAACCCAGAGAAAATCACATTTGTCGAAATGACATTGAGATTAAATTAAATGGCTATTGGAGAAAGAGCGACGGAGGAAAAAATGAGAGTAGGAGTTGAGATTATTAAAGGACATTAATTTGAAAAATCTCAATTTATTCTTGTGAAAACTATTGTTAATTTGGATTATTTTTTGAACTCTTTCCCGTAGAAGTTATTATTGAATTACTTGCCAAAAGTAAGAATTATTTTTATGAAGTTCGTGAATGCAAAATAAATAAATCTCAACTTATAAAACTGCTGGTGGCTAGCGCTTACATTTAGTCATCGGTGATCTATCCCACTTTAAGTTATGATCAAATCGGGAGCCATGCACTTGCACTGTTGCAGGAAACGCTTTTTAATTGGAATTAAATTTGTTTGCAAACACTAAGCACCGGTGGCAATCTTGAGCGGCGGCTAAGGTTGGTTTTGGATCGGCAGGCATGGTGAATCGCGTGGGCAGGTCTTCTCCTCTGGTATCCATTAGTTGATTTCGTTTTTGTTTTTCTTTTCCGGGCTTTGTCCCGAGGTTTGTTTCCGGCTCATGTGACCGAGATAAGGTTGTTGTTTTGCTTTGTTTTGACGGTTGGGGTGCTTCTTTAGCGTCGAGTAGGTGAGTCCGTCCACCGTACAGCCGGGTGTACGGTAAGCACCGTACGGCCGTTGACATTTTTGTAATATAATATGAAAATCGCGAGATCTGCTATTTGAGCATTTGTGTACTGTTAATGAGCAATAGTTCAATTTTAATGAGTATTAAGAGTCTAATAATGAGCACCATGTTATTACAAGAAAGCTGTTATCACAACTAAAAAACGATGACATTTTCATAATTTCAGTGAAAATCACGGTTTTCATTAGATGAGCATTAATACACTTTTAATGAGCATCAGACGTATTCTACTAAACATTAAGAGTCGAATAATGAGTATTGTGATATTAATTTCATATATTGTAATTCACTTTCTTTTTATTATTTTTTCTTTTATAAAAACTCATTAAATTATATGTATAAACATTTCATATGAATTTCAATCAATATGCAAATCTAATATAATATGGTACTTTTGAAATATGCATTGATATGGCATTTTAAAAATGAGTATAACATGACTACCAATTGAGTATACCAACTTATAAAATGAGTATAAGTTTTTCTTGTTGAGCGAGCTACAAAACATTTTCATTGAGAATCAAACATCATGTTTTGAGTATTATAAACATGCAATTGAACATCATGATCTATATATGCTCTTGTATCTATAATCAACTCCTACGTGAATATAATGTAATATACGGAGTAATAGTTTTCAAATATGCATTGATATAACATTTTAAAATGGAATAAATTGTCCTAAATACGACTAAAACATAGTTAAAATTCCAAAACAGGATTTGAAGTCTATTATTCCCTAAATAGGACTGCTTATTACATTTTTACCCTTCCTTTAATTAAGCCCTGGATTCGCCGACTCCAAAATGAAGAAACAGAGATGCGTAGAAAGCATCCCTAATTTCCGATCTCATCTGCGATGAAGAAACAGAGATGCGTAGCAAGCATCCCTAATTTCCAATCTCCCAAAGCTCCAATGAAGCCAAATAATTTTCTCCAACTCTTTTCTCTTCTTCTCTTCTTCTCCTTCCCTTCTCTTCTCTTCCGCTCTTCTCTTCTCTCCTGTACGACTCTGGCATATTTTAGTTTTCTTGATTTTCACTTTAACACTTCTTACTTTTGAGATTATAAACAAATTATTTTGATTTAGATTTTGGATGAGAAATTAAAACAAGGTTCCAAAATTGATTCGTTTATTCATTTATATCTAGAATGTATTTGAAAATTTCACTTTTTGGATATGAGAATGCCACTTTTATGTCATCTGTTTATAGGATAATTGCATAATTTCCTATGAAAATGTCACAACTATCAATGTGAAAACGTCTTCTTTTTACAATAGAAAATGTCATCTTTTATGTGAAAATGTCATCTTTTTACAGTAGAAAATGTCATCTTTTATACGAAAATGTCATTTTATGTCAAACTGAGATTGCCATCTTTATAAGCATACTGTCATAAAAGTGACATTTTTTCAAATAACCAATAAATTTGACATTCTCAGATTCAAGAAGTGGCATTTCCTGGGAATCTGCATTCTGAGGTTCAAATTTGCTAAATAAATTAAAATTTAAATCCAGAAATATATTAAAATACAGAGGACCTAGAAGAAGATGAGAAATGGAAGAAAAGAAGAAGAAGAAGAAGAAGAGATAAGAAGGAAATTAAAAAAATTAAAATTCAGGAGACCTGGAAGAAGATGAGAAAAGGAGGAAAAAGAAGAAGAAAAGAAGAAAAGAAGAAGAAGAGATATGAATCAATTACCTGCTATGGAGAGCTTGGCGGTCGAGGTCGGCAAGAGACTATCGGGATGGTTCAGCGGCTCCCTACGGAAACCGGAGTTTTATATGGAGGGTTAATTTTGTCAAGCCACTATATTTTAGTCCTAAAAAGGTCCTAAAAACATTATAGTCATAGTTTTGCATTTTCCCTTTGTTTTACTCCCATTTAGGGAAATCTCTCTTTAAAATGAATATAACACGATTACAAAATGAGCATACATTAGTTTCCAAATGAGCAATGATATAAAAAACACAATCTTTGTTAATTAGTTGAACATCAAAACATGTTCGCTGAGCATGAGACCCCCTCTATAGAGTATCAAAAGCATACAATTGAGTATCATGATCTACTTCACACTTATATGACATTTTAAAATGAGCATAAAACCAGTACTTAATGAACAAACGTACTTTACAAAATGAGCATCGCAAAATACAAAAGCTCGTTCGAATTCTCTAATGTAACATAGTAATAAAAAATATAGTAATTTTATATTAAAAATAATTTATAGTCTTTCATTCTTGAATTACAAATATAATCAGGTTCTTTTTATAATGTTTAGTTATGATATCTGCATTAATATGACATTTTAAAATGAGCATAAAACCAATTTCAGATGAACATATGTAACTTACAAAATGAGTATCGAAAAATTCAAAAGCTCGTTTGAATTATCTAATGTGTTCAAATGTTCATTTGTGTTCAAAAGTAGTTTATATAAAAAATAATTTATAATCTTTCATTCTCGAATTACAAATATAATCGGGTTCTTTTATAATGTTTTAACCATGCATATTTATTTTTATTTTATACTATACTCATTTTAGTATAACACCAAACTCACGTTAGTTATTAACACACAATATTTAATAAACTAATAAATATTCATTTTAAATTGAAAATAGAAAAATAAAGCATTAATACCTAAAATATTTTATAATGCATAAATAAAAAGAACTTAAGTTGGAAGTTTGATTGGAGAAAGAAAAAATAAACTAAAACATTTAATAATATTTTATATTACTCCGTATAAATTTTCATAATAATTGGATATATAACATCAAAGTAAGACATTTTTTACAACCAAGTAAAACATTGTTAAAGAAATAAAGAAAAACAAAGAAGAAAACAACAGGTTAAAGCAACGGAAAGAAGAAAAGAAAAAAGACAAAAGAAAAGAAAAAGAGAAAACCAACCAGCAGTGCACTAACGAAAAAATTAAAAGAAAAAGACAAAAGAAAAAGGTAAGGAACGATCAAGCGGAACGAGAAGTCGGCGGAAGAAAGAAAAGCTTGCGAACTTAAGCCTGCGAAAATAACCGAACCGGCCTAATTATTACCCTGTAAACTACAATTAATTACCAAAATGCCGGCTGTACCATGCTCATGGTACAGCCGGCTGTACCATATAATTCACAGTGGTTTGTCTTTTGGTGCCTTTGTATTTGTTTGATTCTGCGTGGACTGCGTGTTCTTTTTACTCTAGAGGGAGTCCGGGGAGAGGCTGGGGCTTGGAATAATTAGGGCTGAAACTTACTCCATTAAATTTCAAACCCTTATATGTTTAGCGGGTTTCGAACTTGAGACCTCTCACTAGACACGATAACATTACAACCAGATGGGCTGGAATGCGCGGGTTGGTATAGTTCAGTTTTTGGTTGTTTTCAAGTTTGTGAATGTGTAGATGATGACCAAGAATTATATACACTATCCTCCGTTCTTTTTTAGTTACAACATTTCTTTTTTCACGCTAATCAGTGCACAACTTTGATCATCATTATATTTTATTCCCTATTAGTAAAAAATATTTAAAAAAATTATGAAACTTTGTAATAAAACGAATTCAACAATATTTTTCAAAAAAAAAAATAATTTACATACATTAATAAATAAAATATAGTCAAAATAGTGTACATGAATAGTGTGTAAATTTCAATGTTGCAACTTGCAACTAATATGACATGGAAGGAGTATTATAGCATGAAATCCATGTTGAGGAAGAGAATAGGGAATTGGTGCTAGCAGCAGACCCAGTGAAGGTTGAAGTCAATATGGAGGTAGACACGATTAGTTAAAAAAACGACATTGCTGCGTTGCTAGTGAATCAGCACGCCTGGAACTCCATTAGTTCTAGTTGCTGCAAGTAGGAGTATTCCTTTGGAGGTGGTCGGGCAAACCTCTTCTCCTTTTTCGATGGCTGGTCAAATCGGAATGACATCTTTGGAAGCAGGGCGGACCTATACTATATTGAGGGTTAGCACAAGCTACACCTCTTGGATGTTGCATGTGCCAGGTTCGATTCCCTTGCAAGTGCATCACTTGATTTTTTTTAACACCCTTAACTCTTACTACATCCGTCCCGTTGGAAGGTTCCCATAGCAAAACAATACGATTATTTAGACAACAATTAAATAAAGTGCTTCGAGTATATTTTGAGAAATAATTTTAATAGGTATATATTATAATGTAGTTAGTATTGATAACTGTGATGTTATAAATGTATTATTTTAATATTTAATGATCAATTTGTCACTTAAGATTGTTAATTGTTTCCTAAAATGGAAATGAGAACCTTCTAACGGGACATCCAAAAAAGGAAAGTGATAACCTTCTAATGGGATGGATGGAGTACATTGTAGGCCCAGGTAAGCTCAAATATTTGAATTTAATTTTGACTCCCTCCAAGTCAGCAGAGCGTTGAGCCTCCCACCCCGGCCTCTTGCTTTGTCCTCCGCCCAATTTCAACCTTTTAAGCTATTTTTAAGTAATTGGGCATGAGTAGTCTTTTTTCTCTACATCAGTATTTTTTAGCAATATTGCATGTGTTTTTCTCCATATTATTATTCTCTCTATGAAATGACGAAGTGAATACGAATCATTTAGGATTTTTTAAATTTCATTTTTCACTACTATAATCCATCATTTAGATATCTTTTGTATTGTTTATACATCTTGATGTACGGAGTATAATGTTTTTGTACATATACTTTTATAATATAATCATTTCTATATTATAAATAATTTCTAATAAAAATATATAGAAGGTCAAAGTTTAACTTCATTAACCAAAAGATTCAAATATGGTAAAGTTTTAAGAGACGGGGGAGGAAAAGTCGTAGTGTAATAATAATGAAGTTGGGGTCATGTTGTCGGTGTAGTGTAGTGTTGTAATTTTTTTAAACCGCTACGTACTATATATATGTACATACCCTAAACTTCGATGCCTGGGTCCACCACTATTTGGAGTTGGTAGATCAAACATCTTCTCCCTTCTCGATTGCTGGTAAAATCGGACTGACATCTTTGGAAGTGGTAGATCAAACATCTTCTTCCTTGCTGGTGGCTGGTAGAACCAGGACTTGTGCCTTTTTTGTTTCTTTCCAGCTTTTGAACTCTAATTTTTCATACTCTTGTCTTAGTAACAAGTACAACGATGCTGTTAGAATAGTCTACCATTGTGCGGAGTTAGCGATCTGGCAGGATCTTTCGGGGCTAGTCAATTTTATGTCTCACTCTAGGGTTGCTCTGTTTTTTCTATGTTTACTTTCATTATTATTAATAAATGAGTGATTTTCTTTAAAAAAAAGTTATGATCAAATCTAGTAAAGATGTGTTCAGAATTGAAATCTCCTCATCTTGTTTGTCTTAAAGTAATCTTGTCTAATATCATATGATAAAGATGTTTTATACTCTGTATGTATTTTGTTACTATCTTCATCCCAAAGTAAGGTTCTCGTCAATAATTCATCTCGTCAACCTAAATTGTCTTTAATCATTTATTTTATATATTCAACGTTTTTTATTGTCAAATTTGAGTTTTTTATGAGTTTATAAAATTTTTAATGTAGATTATATATGTAAATTTTATTTACTTGAAATAATTTTATTATTGATAGAAATCTATAACTTTATGAACTGTCAAATTGAAACTGAGATCCTTACTCTCACATGGAAGCAGTATCACTTTCAACTGAAACTATTCGAATTGAAGACATTCTAAAACTGCAAGATAACCTTTTTGGGGGCGGGTAATATACATTGTTTCGAGAACGTGATTTTTTGCTAAAGTTCATACTTTATGACACCCGATCCCTGAGGCTCCCAACCCTGACCGGACGGTACGTTGGGAGGATGTAAATTGAACTATAATACCAATCTGACCGATAGAGAGTGATGCTCTGTCCCCGGTACATGCAGAGGCTCTATGCATTTTTAACATAGTAACCCCTCATCGCAGTTGTCGGGATTCGAACCCGGGACCTAACCCTTGTGACACTCCTTTGCTACCAGTTGAGCTACGCCCACCCGTAAGCTTCCCTCTTTAACTAAAGTTCATGTAGAAAGGATGTGATTTTTGCTAGAAATATTAGTGACAAAGTTACCATAGAAGACTTCCAAAATAAGAATATAGGTGGGACCGTTGGAAATGACTTGTAGCCTCCTACTCTACTATACTTGACTGTCTAATATACTACTCCGTAGTATGTATTAATGTATATTTGTCGTAATTAGATAGTGATTTTTTCTAAAATATTATTTAATTAGATAAGAAAAATGTGATTAGAATACTATGTGCATAACTTCATGATCACTATACTGTAAAATTGAACATAATTATACACTTTAAAAGCCACTTTGTTTAAGAAGTCACATTTTTTGTTCATCACCTTCATATATACATGTCATTATTTATAATTAGATTTACATTACTTGATTTCATTATATATTTATACATTATTTCTAATCAGATTTACTCATTTACATTACTTGGTTTCAGCAATTTATTCATTACCTGACTTGCTCCACCACTAATCCTTGTTAAGGCGTATGGTGACCGGTGAGCTGTGCTGAAATGAGATTAACCAAGTAGAAATGAATGTGCATAACTTTGAATTCACTAGGCCAAATACCTTGATTTCCTCGTCGGAAGGGGCGGACCCACCCTAGAGCTAGGGGGTGCACGTGCCCCTGCGGTGATATATATATATATATATATATATATATATATATATATATATATATATATATATATATTGGAAAATTCTCAGGTCCAGCACCTCGCCGTCCGAACACCGCCGTTTGGGGCGGTTCCAGGTGGAATTTTTTGATGAAATTTTTTGAGAATGTTCCTCATCATATCTAGTTTATCCATACCAAATTTCAGATCAAAATTCGGCCGGGAAGGCAATCAAATAATTCGTTGAAGGTAACTGCGTTTTTCTATGTATAATTTGGCGCAGTTAACTTCAACGAATTATTTGACTGCCTTACCGATCGCATTTTGAGCTGAAGTTTGGTATGGATAAACTAGACTTGATGAGGAACATGCTCAAAAATTTTCATCAAAATATTCCGCCGGGAACCACCCCAAACGCCGGTGTTTGGACGGCATTCGGACAGAAAAGTGTTGGACAGAAAAGTTATGCCGATTGAGACTTATGATGTTCATATTAGAGATGGGTTAAGGAGACGTTATTTGAGAAAAGGTCCTTGCCAACCGGGTGACTTTAAATTTCCACAAAGTGATTTTAATGGGTGCAACAAATCATTCCAAAAACAGTGGTTTTATTTAAATTTTATAGTTTTGTTTATTGCTATAATCGTGATGCATGTGATTTTTTTCTAGACTAGTATATCATTTCTTTGTTATTGTGCCCCTGCGAGTCACGAGTCCTGGTTCCGCCACTGTGACGTCGGTAATATTAGTACAGATTGAAATGTTATACAATATTATATCATCTATATTAAATTGATAAGTATAATACGTACACATATATGAATAACATGTGTAATATGAATGTGTGAAATAAATAAAATGTATTTATAGATTTTTTACACCCACCTCCTCTAACCGTCTTAAGAGCCACTAGAGGATACCGAATGCCCCCCCTAATGACTCTATGAATGAGCCAATGGGAAAAAAAGAAAAAATAGCCATTAGACTACAGCCGAACAGGGACCGGCCCATTATTCAAATCTGAGACCGGTGCCAGTGGGGCATGAGTCTGGCACTGATCCTATAACCAAACCGTCCTGTCTCGTGAACCTGTCCTGCAGGTTCCGGGCTTCGACCTTGCGGGAGCGGTGGACGTGGTCCATCCTACTTATGGGGAGTGGACATGTTTTTACCATTAAAGAGGACTAGTTTTTCACCCGTGCGATGCACGGAGCAAGCGTTTTTATAAAATGATAAAAATGAAAATGTTACTCTCTTCGCCTCATAATTAATTCATTTTGATTTGGCAAAGTAAAAGGTAGAAATTTTGTTGTTTAAAGTTGTGTAGATGAAACAAAAAAGTTATGAATCACTACTCTTTGTTAAAAAAGAAAGAAAATAGATATTAGAATAGACAAAAAGAATACTGAAGTTTATTTTGAGATAGGGGAAGTGCATGATATTATCATAAAAATAAAATGTGAGCCCATTTGTTAACACAGAAATTAGCTGAATCAACTGATTCTGCTTAAATTTATAAAGTTACGGATGAAGTGGCTAGATCGGCAGATTATAATTATTTATGAAAGATAATTAGATTAATAAAATAAAGAAAAAGTTATATGAAAAATATCTAAAATGATCTTCTACAGTAACTTCAGTCAATACAATCAGAAAAGTAACCTCTTATTATTACGCAATTCAACGGGCGAAATCAAAAGTTACGTGAGTGGTCTGGCTAATAAGTTTGATAAGGCGAAAATTAAACTAAGGTCACCTTTTCACTCGTGTGAAAAGAGAACGAAGCTACATAATAATATTTTGGTGACAACTCCGGTACTCATTTAAAAAATTAGGTACCGTACCTATCATTCACTTGATTGGTCCACATCATTACATCATTTTTAATTTCGATTTAAATAATTCAACTGCAACATTCTCATTGGTCCATGTGGACAAAGATATAGTATCTTATGGGTACCATAGAATCTATCTAATATTTTATATATGCAATTTGAAATAGTTAAGAAGACAAAGAGGCCGTTTGGCAACACTATTTTTCGGCTTATCATGTTTATCAGCCAACTTTTCACCAAACACGTAACTTTTGCTTTCGCGCGCTGAATTGTGTAATAAGCAGAAAAAGTAAGGTCGGAGTTACTTTTTTGGCTATATTGGCTGAAGTTATTGTAGATGACCATTTTAGCTATTTTTACATATACTTTTTTCTTTATTTTATTAATAAAATATATTTTAAAAATATTTTTTTCTTAAATCAGCAGAATCAGCCAATGCAGCCACTTCAGCCAGAACTTTACAAATTTTAGCAGAATCAGTCAAATCAACCGATTTTCGAAAAATGGGGTCACCAAACGGGCTCTGCGTGATTTCGTGAAAAAGTTGACTAATAAGGTTGTTAATTAAATAGGGTCACCAAATGGGCTCATAAATTTTATACTTTTGTAAAAGTACATTTAACAAAGAATGTTTTTGATTACTTCTCATTTTTGAATTAATTTCGTATTAAAAACATTATTACATATCATCAATGAAATCGGATCATCATTGACCAAGAAAATTTAATAGTGCCAAAATTTAGTGGGACATATAGGGGCAAATATTTTTTTTCTTTAAATATTGTTTCCACCAGTTTTCATGAGACCATTCCTAATTATAAGTTTATAACTTCTTATATGAATTTTCATTAATATTATATTTACTGTTATTCTTTAATACACATTCAAAAATAATAATTCTTTAATATATCTACACATATGATTTTTTTAAAATATTTCAGCTGATAACGTTATCTAAGATTACAATATAATTGATGCTAAATTGCGATCCGTGCATCGCAC
Organism: Cuscuta europaea; assembly: GCA_945859875.1. Lineage (NCBI taxonomy): Eukaryota > Viridiplantae > Streptophyta > Magnoliopsida > Solanales > Convolvulaceae > Cuscuta > Cuscuta europaea. The sequence goes on from CAMAPE010000038.1 coordinate 38,858,499, forward strand.
GGGTGAGAATATAGTGTAAACAACATTAGTGGTATTGTGAATTTGTTGATTATTTTAGTATTTTCAAACATTTATGAATAATAACTCTTGACACTGCAACATAAAGTTGACTTGAGTAAATACTGGCTTTTGTTTATTGTCATTGCATAAAAAGTTATTATCGAAATTGTCTTCTTTCAAACTTGAATGATATTCTCGCATCAAAAGGAATAGATGTTAATCGTGGATGGAATCTGTACTTTTTGATCATTACAATTCCTAATCAATAAAATAATAATAAGTGAATTAACTAAATAAAATGGTAATAAGTGCACCTTCAAATGCATTACGTTGTGACAGAATTACATCTATTTATTTTGATGTAACATCACAATTTATTTCATGTCCAGAGTTCCACCCTGTCTTTCCTTTAAATTAGATATATTTTGAATCAATAGTATATAAGTGTAATTATATATAAATAGGTATTTTAATGATACCATTTCAAAAATATACAAAACATACATAATTTATTAATATAAGTGCAATAATATTACTAATGTAATATTGGAAAGATTTACAAAAAAGGATTTTGATTTATCAATTTCTCAAATATTTTTGGGATAAACTTAACCCAATAACACATTTTAATATCCCAACCCACAACCCAAATACGAACCCCTAACTATATAAAATCTTTATATCCAAAACTTCACATTTAACCATCTTCACTCTAGAACCTGCGGTCAGCGGAGAGACATCCGTTAATACGATGCTCTCTGCCTCTCTTCTCCTGCCTTCATTTATCACCTTTCAATCTCCGTCTTGCCTCTTCTTCTACCTTCAATCGTCCGACCGCGTGGACTCAATAGTTCAATTTAACCGTCGATCCTGTCTAAGTCCAAGCCTCCATAGTTGTTTCATTAAAATCAACGGTCTTTGCCATAAATCTGTTGAAGATGGAGTCTTGTTTGTGCAGCAGCAGGAGATACCCGACCGGGTGGGGTCAGTCACCCGACCGTGGAAGGTTTTGGCTTCTGTTTAGGATACCCGCCCTGGTGTCTACCCGGGTATGTCTTTTGAGGAGTCACCCGACCGGGTAAAATAGGAGACCCGACCGGGTCTACGGGTTAATCTTAATTACGGGCTTAATTTTTGGGTCTGCGGCTCTAATCTTTGTTTAGGTTTACTTAAACCTATTTAAACGACTCTAATGTACGTGTAAACCCTGACGCAGACATAATAATATACATCTCTCTCTCATTCGCCGTGGACTAGCACAATCACCCCGATTGTGTGAACCACGTAAATTCTTGTGTTCTTGCTCTTTTAATTTATCGTTTACTTAACCTAAATCGTAACAAAATCAACAACTATGAGTCATCAGTTTATCTGTATATGTAAACAAATTTATGTGGAATTCTTCGGGTTTCCAGTTGGCTCACTGCATCTTGGTCGATGAATTGGTTCCTCGGACGGAGACCTAGCCATTCGCTGTATACGCTCAATGTATTGGAGTGGTATCCCGGCCTTGGCTATTGTGATGAGTATACTCCAAACTCTATTTTGGGTATTATTTGAATTATTTGATATGTATCTGTTACATAGCATCAGTTTAAACATTTGGAAATAAAATCATCAATTTTAAAATAAAACGCACCTTTTTTGTAAAATTACAAACAAATCTGTTCAAAAGGTCATCATGTTACTAAGATTTTTTAAAATACGTATGACCGTGTTTAATAGCCTTATTATTGTGTGTTAACACCTAAAATGTTAATGGGCTGTTATACATACTTATTAGTAGCCACTATCATTTTAAACCAATTTCTTTGCTGCTCATCATTATTTATATGGTATTTTTGGAAACATTTTGGAATAAAAAGGCTTGTGATACATGCAGTAGGATGTGCGGAGGAAGTTTGATTCCAGGTTTTAAAAATTCTATCATAGTCTTGTTATTGTGTTTTAAGGCCAAAACTACTAACATAGTACTCCTTCCGTCCCTGTATAAAAGCCCTTATTTGTTTCATGCACAATTTTAGAAAGTGCGATTCTTTGACATTGCTTGGACACGGTTTTGCACTATTTTGTTTCCCAAAAAGGGAAAGAAGACTTCCGTTTAGGAACGGAGCGAAAAGGAAAAGGAAACATGGACATCTATTTAGGGACAAAAGTAGTACTCCCTCCGTCCCAATTTGATTTGAGAAATTTCCTATTTGGTTGTCCCAAAATGGTTTTTCACTTTCTATTTTAGGTATGTGAATAAAAATAAAGTGACAAATTTACCCTTACTTTTACTTTTTCCCATTAATTTAAAGGCATCTACTTTTAGAAAGATGGACAAAAATGTAAAAAGCAAACATCATTTATTGTCATTCATTAATCCTTGTGCCGGTTAAAGTTTGCAATTCAATTCGGACGGAGGGAGTATATTATTATTTAACTTTGATCGAGTCACTGTCGTGTTTAAGTCAATTTGTTTGTAGATCATGTATGAATTCCTACTTTGATTGTTAATGCCTTTAAATCTTTTTAGGTAGTGAAGTAGCAAAGCTGGTCAATAAACATTTGTGAGTGGACTTCCCTGTCAAGTAATGATGAAGACACTGACTTGTACATTGCTTTAATTAATTCCTAGTAGTATCACAATCTTTACTTAACTGCACTTTGGGAATCTACTCTTCTAACCACATTGTCTTTTTTAGTACGCATTATTTATAAAAAGAATATATACACATTGCTTTAATTAATTTCTAGTAATATCACAATCTTTACTTAATTGCACCTATTTTCCTGCATTACCGGTAAGAAAACCATTTTTTATTAATTTATTATATGAAAAAAGTATTCAACTATTTCTCAAAAACTATGAATATATAAAAAAACTCAAAAATAGTACTACGCATGTATAAATATTTGAATAAATATATTGTTCAAGTATAAGGCCAAATTAAATATGCTTTCTTTTATAGCTTTACTGTAAACTTTGAACTCCATGCTTCTTTAATTAATTAATACCTATAATAATTGATAGAGTATATCTAGAGAGAAGTGAGAGCTAGAGAGAGAAGTGCAATAATATGCTTCAATAGAATGAATTTGTAACTCCTATAACTACTCCCAAGGGGAGTATTTATAGTGAAAATTAGGGTTGGGCTCCCAAGTCTTGGGCTTGGGAGGCCCATTTACAACTGGACCGCTACTGGGCCGAATACAAAGCCACTAATGGGCTGTACAAATGAATAAGTATAAAATCCGATTCTGTGAGGTCTTCGTGGCCGACGAGGGCGTGGCCAACGAGGGCACGGCCGACGAGGGCACGGCCGACGAGGGCACCCGGGTTCCTTGGACTCAGGACCATAATCCGAGTTGGCCCCTTTTCGGCCGACAGGGGCGTCTTGGCCGACGAGGGCGCCACTCTGTTGTCTTGTGCTTTCTGTTCTTCCGAGTATGTGGGTCCGGGGGCTCAGACCCATATACTCCATCAGGAGTCCCCCACTCTCTAAGCTGAGACGTAGACGAAGTGAAGGAGAGTAGATTCCTGTGCTTTAGTGCTTTTGGCCGTTACCTGTCCCTCGCTGTGGGCGGGGAGGCCGTTGTTTCCTTAAGGTGTTCATTTGACGACGATAAGTGTCTTGTTTCAATGGCGGCCGTTGAAAGGCACGTTTCGCTTGGGCGTTGATGGTTGAAGTTTGTGTTTGGGCCGATGAGGCCACTGAAGTTGATCCTTGCTTCGAGGACGATGGCGTCCTTTCCTTTGGGTGGCCGATGAGGGTGCTCGTGCACTCCTTTTGGCCGTTGTTGATGATGTCATGTGCCTCTGGCCGATGTGTCCATTGTGATGCGTGGACGATGTGGCCATGCTTTGTGGTTACATTCATATTCTTTGCATTGTTGCTTTTTGTTTCGTTGAGGCCGATGTAGTCCTCCAGTCCCCCACTGCTTCAGGCCGAAGAGTGTGAGGGGTGAAGGAGTTGCATGAGTCCCTGGCCGAAGCGGTCTCTCTGTAGTCCTCCTGAATCCAACCCTCATGGCGATTTTCTGGCCAAGGTAACCCTGTGGGAGAACCCTTGTGCGCAGATCGCTTGTAGAGAGTTATCATCAAGGGTTAGTGCGAGGAGCCGATGGCTGTGGGCTTCTTTGTTCATTTTGTTCTGTGGCCGTTATGGGTGTTTGTTACGTTCCTGGCCGTTGCCGTCTCCTGGCAAGCAAATGGGATGTGGGCTCCTGCTGGTACTTGTGAAGCCGGCACGTGTGTAGGCCGTAGGGTCTGCTTTGCTGGTGGGCTGATTGATTTTGGCCCGTTGGTGACGTGGTGGCCTCCCATTGGCGACCGCTGATGTGGCCATTGGGAGGGTGCCACGTGTAGTGACCGTTGGGTGGGGGGTTCTATAAATACCCCTCCCCCTCCGACGAGAAATCACATTTGCATCTTGAATTGTCGAAGTGCTGGCCATTTTTCTAGAGAGATAAACTCCCAAGCTTGTTCTTCGTGTTGGTCGTTGTTCAAGGTTAGTGTTCATCGCGATCTTCCTCACTTTTCATATTTTGCTTCCTAGGCTAGTGATCTAGTGTTAGGTGTTTGAACACCCTTAGATCTTAAGTTAAGTCTCCTTAGGCCCGTAGTAGTAGTTATGAAGAGCTTGAACGAAGACTACTACCCCTATGACGACCAACCCTCCACGAGGTCACTTGACTACGAGGTGCTCGAGGAGTTCGAGGAGGAGATGGAGCACTTGAGTCCTTACAAATCCGAAGAGCGGATGGACGACGAGGTCGAGGACGAGGAGTCCGCCTCTTCTTCAAGGGGTGAGGACGCATGTGCGTCCCGAGTGGTGGACGGGGCGTCTACTTCCGCTGTCATTTTGTGCCCGAGGCCGGTGTCCGCCGTTAAGGGAGCCGCTAAGCCGAAGAGAGTGAGGAGGCCGAAGAGTGGGCCGGGCATCTCCTACCTGGATCTCACCAACATCTACCTGATCAAGCCGGAGAGCAGTGCGGTCGACTATCTTGTTGCCCAGATGTACGTGGGGCCGTTCGGGCGGGTTAGGGCACTCAGGCCGACAGACCATGTTCTTCTTCCACCACCGGGATACTTTGGAGTATACCCGATGAATTTTGCTAAGGGGTTGAGGTTCCCCCTTCACCCTTTCATTACTGAGTACCTAGACATGGTAGGGCTTCCTCCGGCCCTGCTGACGCCGAACAGCTACTCCTTGATGGTGGGGTTTTTGCTCCGGTGTGAGGAGTTGGGCTATAGGCCGACAACGGCACTATTCATGAATCTGTACCAGATCGGCCGAGGAAGCCACAAGAACTGTGCAGCCTATGCTACTCTTCAACAGCTGCCGAAGAAGAGGAGTTTCACGGATTTGCCTACGTCCATTCATGGGTGGAAGAGCAAGTTCGTGTTTGTGTCCATTGGTGAGAGTGGCACCGAGTTTCCCTCCCTCGGCCACACCGGGAGGTTTAACCTGCACGACCCGCCGAAGAGCTCTATTTTGGACGCTCAGGTGGAGGCTTTCTTGGAAGGGGGGCCGAGGAGCGTGAAGGATTACATTACTGAATACAAGATGGCCGACCTCGGCTTCTTGAGGTACCATGTCTATGGTGACAAGGAGGATGACCTCCAACTCTGGCCGAGGATGACCACCACCTTTGAAGAGGTCGACGGCCCGGATTTGGGCATTCCTGCTGAGACCGATGGTAATTCTTTCTTCGGCTTTCTGTCTTTATGTTTTGTCCTTTGCCTTACTAATCTGTTATGTTTTTCCTTTGTAGATTTTGCCATGGACCGGCGTTCCATAATGGCTATTGCCAAGGCCAAAGCGGCCGAGGAGCTGGCTGCTAAGGCGGCCGAGGCGGCCAGACGTGCCGCGGCCGGTGGGAGTAGGGCTACTACTGATGCGCCCCCAAGGCCTGCCCAATCGAAGAAGAAGAGGCCGGCCACTGACGGCCAGAAGAAATTAACTGAGGCCGGCCTGAACGTCTCCAAGAAGACGAAGAGGGCACCTTCTCCTTCCCCGGCTACCGAGGCCGGTACTCTGGCTGTTCCCAGCGTGGACGATGGTGGTCCCGTCGTGGACCTGACTGTTGCTGGCGATGCTGCCCCATCGCTTCCTCTCGTCCAGGAACCGCGGACGAAGAGGGCCGACAAGGAGATAGCCGGTGCCACCTACCAGAAGATGGTAGAATACCCCGTCGGCGGGGGTGTGTTCGATGATGTCGTCCTTGGCCACGACGTCCTGGCCCAGGCCATGCCGGCCAAAGATCGGGCTTACTTGAAGAAGCTCGGGGACGTTAAGATTTACGAGGGCGGCATGGACCTCCTCGTCCAAGTAAGTTACTTTCCTTCGTAAGTGTCGTTTTTCTCGTCGTCCGTGTAGAATCATTTGCCTGACTTTTGTTTCCCTTGTTTCTGCAGAGTGCCTTTATGCTCATGGAGAGCCATAAAAGGCAGTACCGAGAGATAGCTCGTCTGAAGGAGCTGGAGCAGAAGGCTGCCTCGGCCGACGAGGCGGTAGCTTGCCTAGATCGGCTCCGGGAGGATGCCAGGGCGTTGCAGGCAAGGGCCGATGAAGCCGCCGCAGCCAGGGACGATGCCCTGGCCAAGCTCGAGGAGAGAAAAAGGGAGCTCGAGGAGTCCCAAAGGGCGCTGGAGGCCGAGCGGCGCAAGAGTGAGGAGGCCGTGAAGGCGAAGACTGAGGCCGAGGCCGCCGTTGTGAGGGCTGCTGATGAGGCCGTGGAGAAGTTCCTGGCCGAGGGGTGGAAGGCCGATGAGAGGCTTCCCTGGTGCTACGGGGTGGTGGCCGCCAGGCTTGAGAGTTGGGGGATGAACTCCCCCGCCGGCCAGGAGTATTTCAGCCGAGAGATGTCTGTGTATTATAACATGGGCCAGGAGCGGATGCAAAGGCTCCTGTGTCGGCGGCTCTCTCGTGCTTTGAAGGCCATGAACTATACGTCTGGGTGGGCTAGACGGAACCTGAAGCTGCCGAAGCTGATGAAGGATCCAGAAGAGCAGGCCAAGCTTCCCTTGTCGGAGCGCGAGTCCCCCATTGAAAGCTCTGGCCTCGGCGAGCCGGATTATACTGAATTTGATTTTTTGGACGATGCCACCAGCGCTACAGCCCCTGCCGGCCAGGAAACTGAGGCTGAAGAGGGAGCCGACGAGGCCGAAGAGCCAGCCGCAGATGGAGGTCCCCCAGAGGCCTGATCGACTATTCCTTTGTAGTTAGTTTTTCAATTTTTTGCCCAAATGATGTAACGGCCGTAGCGCCCCCCAATTGTAATGAACTTGACCATCAATGAAAAAATTTTTGCCGTCCTGTTCGGCTTTGAATCCCTTGTATGCTTGTTTGCCTTTTGTCATTTCGTTTTTGAAATTTTTTCTAAGTGGCAAGGTCACAACTTGGGTCGCCTCGCGAGTGCCCGCTACGTCCATGGGGTAGTCCACCCCGTCCGGTGGACTGGTCGGCTTGTTCGTCGTTGCTTTACTACCATAACACTTAGGATTTTTTCAGAGAATTTCCTAAGTGTTTTGGGTTCACTTGGATGCCTTCTTCCCGGTCTGGTGGCTTGGTCGGCCTGGCCGTGTTGATGTAGTATCACAACACTTAGGATTCTTTCGAAAAATTTCCTAAGTGTTTTTGGGTTCTTACAGTTATTTCCTTGTGGCCTGGTGGCCTTGTCGGCTTGACCGGTGGTTCTTGGCTACCATAACACTTAGGATTTTTTTCAAAAGTTTCCTAAGTGTTTTGAAACCACGAAGTTGCTTTCTTTCCGGCCTGGTGGCTTTGTCGGCCTGACCGGTGTTCCTTTGCTATCATAACACTTAGGATTTTTTAAAAAATTTCCCAAGTGTTTTTGGATCCCTTTAGGTGCTTCCCTTTTCAGCCTTGACCGTGGTGTCCGCTCCGTCCAGGCGTTGGCTTTCTTATCTTTTGGAATTCAAGTGGCTGAGCGTTCTCAACGTCCTGGCCTTGGATTCATCATTTTTGACGAATGCTCTGGGAGATTTCCCAAGTGTTTGAGCCAGTGTCGTTTTCGGCTTGTATCCTTTGCGTTGTGGCCGAGAAGGGCACCTTCACCCTGATCTTTTGAACTTTAGAATTCTTCTAAGTACACATGCAGAGGTGTAGGTAGCTAACGGCCCTGGGGTATAAAGGTACACGCTTCGTCTAGAGTTCCTTCATTTAAGTACTTAGAGAATTTTCTAAGTACAGATGTAAGGCATAGTTGCTTCCTTGTGGTACCGCTGTTGGCTTGGAGGTGGCCCTACCCTCATCGGCCAAGGTCTGGCCTTGTGGCCAATGAGGGGGGCCCTTGCTTTCCCGAGATGGCTCTACCTTCGTCGGCTGGCCATAGTTCCTTCTTGAGGAACCTTTTTTTCTCAAAATTTTCTCTAAGTGTTTAGTAGATACTTGGACACATTCCCAAAGATATTTCGCTTCAGCAACAGCCTAGGTTCCGGTGCCTGCATCGGCTATCCGGGGTGCTGTAGTAAGTGGGGATTGTTTTTGATTGCTTGATTCCTCCGTGGGTGTGATAAGTGCCCGTGTCGTCCTGGTCATCCTCAGGATTGTGGTTCTTTGTTTCATACCAAGCGTTGGTGTTTCAAAGGACTGTGGCCGATGAAGGTCACCTGTCGCGTGTCACCCAACCGATGCGGTTAGGGTTTTATAGGCGTGTGTGTCAGCCTTGATTATTCCCTTGTAGCGCGTGGACGTGTCGTCCATGTTACCTGTCAGTGGTACTATACTTGTATTCAACTGATATGTACTTGGCCTAGTTGGGCCTGAGTTGTGGGGATTTTATTTTTTCATTGCTCGAGGCCAGCCAGTCTGCGCGGCCGTCAGCTTCCCTCTTTTTCCCATGTATATATATATATATATATATATATATATATATATATATATATATATTTTGTTTCCGGGGAGTATCCTTCTTTCAGGCTTCGGCCGAAGGGTGTGCTCGTCCTTCGGCCGGTTCAGACTTCGTTTATAACGTCCGTGATCTCAGGGCGGGTCCCGTCGCCTATTTATGACGCGGGCTAGACTTTTGGTCGGTTTCCAACGGCTGTCGTTGCCCATCCCTGAGTTTTGGGATTTTGTCACCTCGGCCATGATTTCAGGCCTGTCGTCCTGCGATCTGGCGCGTGGACGACGCGGTGAGCTTCCCGTTTCAAGACGTGGGCCGTTTGCGGGCCCCTCGTCCTGGGGACATCGTCGGCCATACCTGAGCGTTTCACTTCTAGGCTTACGGGGCCAGGACGATGTGCTCTCTCAGCTAGGCCTGAGCCCTTCGCTGATACAAAATACAATGGAGTGTCGGAGCTTGTCGCTCGTAGGCTGCAAATGCAAGGGGCCATCTCGCCCATGCCTGAGGTTTTCGCTCTAAGGTGGCCGACGGGGGCACTTGCTAATGTTTTACTTTGAGTTCCAGAGAAAAAATCAGAACATGATTTTATTCATAAGTGGCTCAAGGCCGAGGGTGGCGTTCAATCAGTAACCCGTTAAGGGGTGAGGGCTTCGCCGTCTACACCTCCTTCGGATTACTGATAAAACTTCACCAGATGGTGTACATTCCATGTTCGTGGTACATTGGACCCATTTGGGCGTTTAAGCTTGTAGGTGCCGGGTTTGACCACGGCACTGACGATATAGGGCCCTTCGTACTTCAATGCTAGCTTGCCACCTTCTGTCGGCTGGCTTGCTTCCCTTCGGCGGAGGACGTAGTCCCCCACCTGAAATTCCCGGGAACGTACCTTGGCGTCATAGTATGATTTCACTTGACGCCGGTAGTTCTCTGCTCGGACGTAAGCTTGCTCACGCCTCTCATCGACCAGGTGCAGGTCAATCTTCATGCTTTCCTCATTGGCGTCAGGCTCGTATTGTTCCACCCGTCGGCTGGGGATGGAAACTTCCGTGGGTGCCTTTGCCTCGAAGCCGTAGCATAGGGCGAAAGGCGTTTCACCTGTCGCCCTCCTCGGCGTGGTTCTGTAGCACCACAGGATGTTGGGGAGCTCGTCGACCCAACTACCTCCTGCGGCCTGGAGCTTCTTCTTCAGCCCCTCCATAATTGTTCTGTTGGCGTTCTCGACCTGCCCGTTGCCCTGAGGGTAGGCAACGGAGGAGAAACGATGCTTTACCCCAAACTCCCGGAGGAGTTCTTGGAAAGGGGCTGCCTCGAATTGGGTGCCGTTGTCTGATATAATCTCCTGGGGGACGCCAAAGCGTGTGATGATGTTCTTGTAAACAAATTTTTGGCATCTGGCCCCCGTGATGCTGGCCAAGGGCTCCACCTCGACCCACTTGGTGAAGTAGTCGACGGCGACGATGATGTAGCGGTTATTCCCGGCGGCTCTGGGCAGGGGGCCGACCAGGTCAATCCCCCATCTGGAGAATGGGATTGCGGTGCTGACGGGGGCGTAGTTGACAGCTGGCCGACCAGGGGCCTTCTGGAGTACCTGGCATGTGGTGCACTTCCTGGCCAGGTCAGCGCAGTCGCGTGCCATCGTCGGCCAGAAGAAGCCCTGGACGACGAGATGCCGGGACATGCTGAAAGGGCCCTGGTGTGAGGAGCAGACGCCACAATGAACTTCTTCCATGGCTGTGTCGGCCTCGTCCTGGTGCAGGCATCAGAGGAGAGTGCCATTATAGGACCGTTTGTAGAGTTTGCCATTTTCGATGGTGTAGCTTGGGGCCCTGAGTTTGGCAAGTTTGGCCCTCTCCTCATCCGGGGGCAGCTCCCCCGTTGTGATGAAGGTGGCGATGTCGGAGATCCAGTCCTCTGGTCGCTGTTGGACGCACAGGACGAGGCTGACATGGATGCTGGACATGCTCAACTCCTCGATCTTGGCCAACTGGGAGATGTGCTCCGGGGTGTCCGAGCTGAGCTTGGAGAGGATGTCGGCTTCAGCGTTCTCGGCCCTGGGGATCTGAGTGATCTCGTGGGTTTCAAACGCTTTCAGCAACTCCTCCGCCGCTTGTTTGTACTGCTTCATCCGTCCTTCCTTTGCTTCGTACGATCCCTCCACCTGGCCCACTACCAGTTTGGAGTCGCGCTTGATTTTGAGGTGCTTGGCCTTGAGGCCGGCGGCGAGTCTGAGACCGCTGAGGAGGGCCTCATACTCGGCTTCGTTGTTGGATACCCTGGAGTTGAAGCGGATGGCGTAGTAAGCTCTGAATCCTTCAGGGGATATGAGGACGCCGCCGCCGCCGCATGATTTCGCGGCCGACGAGCCGTCAGTGAACAGGGTCCATGTATCGTCCTGCTCCGGCCCGGGGTTGGCGACGGCCGTCTCCCTTCCTGTGCATTCGATGACGAAGTCGGCCAAGGCTTGCCCTTTGATGGATGGCCTTGGCTTGATCTCAATTTGGAACTGGCTGAGGAAGATCGCCCATTTCACCATCCTTGAGGAGCTGGTGGGGCTCCTCATGAGTGCGTCGAGAGGCTGCTGGGTCAGCACATGGACGGTGTGGGCCTGGAAATAGTGCCCCAGCTTCTTCACCGTGTGGACGATGGCCAACACCGTCTTCTCAATGGGGGAGTACCTGAGCTCGGCCTCCCTGAGTGTCTTGCTGATGTAGAAGATGGCCTTTTGCACCCCTTCGTCCTCACGGATGAGCACGGAGCTGATGGCCGACGTGCTCACCCCTAAGTACAAGAAGAGGGTTTCGCCGGCTTTGGGCTTGGAGAGCACGGGTGGGGACGACAGGTACCTTTTCAATTCGTCGAATGCCTCCTGGCACTCCGTCGTCCACTTGAAGCTGTTGGCTTTCCGCATGATCTGAAAGAAAGGGAGTGCCCTCTCGGCTGACCTGGAGAGGAATCGGTTTAAAGCCGCCAGGCGCCCCGTCAGTCGCTGTACCTCCTTGACGTTGTGGGGCGGCTCCATGTTGATGATAGCCTGCGTCTTCTCCGAGTTTATCTCGATGCCTCTCCGGCTGACCATGTAGCCGAGGAACTTGCCGCCTTGGACGCCGAAGGCGCACTTCTTGGGGTTGAGGCGGAGCCTGAACTCCTTCATTATTTCAAAGATTTCCCGGAGGTCGTCGGCGTGGGAGGTGGCCTGCCTGCTCTTGACGATCATGTCATCGACGTACGCCTCCATCGTCCGGCCAAGGACCGCTCTGAAGATCTTGGCCACCATCCTAGTATAGGTGGCGCCGGAGTTTTTGAGTCCGAAGGCCATGACGAGGTAGCAAAAGATTCCCTCTGGGGTCATGAATGCCGTCTTTTCAGCGTCATCTTCATGCATGGAGATCTGGTGGTACCCTCTGAAAGCGTCGAGGAACGACATCAACTCGCACCCCGCCGTCTCGTCCACCAGCTGATCAATGTTGGGGAGAGGGAATGGGTCTATGGGGCATGCCTTGTTCAGGTCAGTGTAATCAACACACATTCTGAACGTCGGCGGTTTCTGTGCGAGGACGACGTTGGCCAACCATGTCGGGTACTTCACCTCTTTGATGTGTTTGATTGAGAGGAGCATGGCGACCTCCCCTTTGACAAAGTCCCGCCTGTCGGCGGACAAGTAGCGCCGCTTCTGTTTGACAGGCGCGGAGGCCGGATCGACGGTCAGCCGGTGAGTGATCACCTGGCGGCTGATGCCTGGCATATCGTCCGGGCCCCACGCGAAGACAACGGCGTATGACCGTAGGACGAGGAGGATGGCGTCTCGTTGGTCCTGGGGGAGTTGCTTTCCGACCCGGAGAACCCGCTCCGGCCGGGAGGTATCCAGAGGGATTTCGTCAACCTCCTCGGCCGGCTCAGCATGTGACCTTTCCTCGTCGGCGGCGACGGCGGCCGTGATGGTGTCTATCCTCTGGCCCTCCCTCTCGGCCGGCCTTATCAGTTTGAGGTAGCATGCCCTGGCTATCCTCTGGTTTCCTCTGGCGTAGCCGATGCCGTCGTTGGTGGGGAACTTCAGGCACAAGTGCTTCATGGAGATGATGGCCTCCAAGTCCTCCGGTGCTGGCCGCCCCAAGATCAAGTTGTGGGCGCACTGGAGGTTGACCACCATGAACTCCATGTTAATTCTGGCGTGGTGGGGGCCTTCACCGACCTCCACGGGGAGGACTATCGTGCCCTCGGCGTCGATAGAGTCCCCGGTGAAGCCGGATAACGGTGTCTTGATCGGCTTCAGCAGGGCTCTGTCCAGCTTCAGCTGCTTGAAGGTGTCCAGGTACATCACGTTGACGGAGCTCCCCGTATCGATGTAAGTACGGTGGATGATGGAGTCACCGATCTCACATCGGATGACGAGGGCGTCCCTGTGTGATTTCGTACCCGGAGGCAGATCCTTGTCGGTGAAGGTGATCGCCTCCGTTCGCTGCTTCTTCGGCTGGGGGGGAACGTGGGACACCTCCCCAATGTAAAGGGATTGGGCCCATTTCTTTCTCTGAGTGGCGGAGTCCCCCCCCAGTGTTCCCACCTACGATGAGGTGGATGTGATTCTTCTTCGGCGGGGGCTCTTCGAAGTCCTCGTCGTCGCTGAGCCTATCAATCTCCCGCTTTTTCGCAGAGGGTTCGCCCCCATGTTTGCCGGTGTTTACCCAAGTGTTCTTGCGCGGGCCACCTTTGACAAACTGGGAGAGTTCCCCCTGGCGAATAAGGTGCTCGATGGCCTTCTTCAGTGTGATGCAATCGTCGGTGTTGTGCGACGAGTTCTTGTGGAACCGGCAGTATGTGCCGCCCTGCTGGATGGCAAGGACCTCCTCGGCCGGCCGAGGAGCCTGCTCGATGAGGCCGTGCTTCTCGGCATAATCGAGGATGGTGCCGACCGGGTGGGTGAGGGTTACCCCCGGCCGTTCCAGCCTCGGCCGCCAGTGGCGATCCTTCTTACTCTGTCCACCAGAGCCGTGGCGGCCCTGGGAACCCTGGCCGGTCGGGGACGGACCCGGGGCCGACGAAGGATTTGTCTTCTTGGGGGGATGGCCCCCCTCTCTCTTGTGATTGTGGAGCTCGTCGGCGTCGGCATACAAGCCTCCGCGCTGGAGCGCCTTGGCGTACGACCTCGGGGGGTCGGTGATGAGGCTCCTAGCGTACGGGGAGCTGCGGAGGGCTCCCTGGTACAAGGCGAGGAGGGTGCGCTCATCGGCCCCCTCGACCTCCTCGGTCTCCCTCGTCCACCGATCGATGAATGACCGGAGGGACTCCTCGTGCTGCTGCTTGACGGAGAGGAGGTGGATGAAATACTTCTTGGCGCGCTTCCTCCCGACAAAGTGAGTGAGGAAGCGCTGGGCGAGATCCTGCCATGAGTCGATGCTTCCTTCTGGGAGCCCGTTGAACCACTCGTACGCTGGCCCCTCGAGAGTAGAGAGGAACCAACGGCAGAGGTATTCGTCGGACGCGTTCACCATCAGTATGTTGTTCTGGTAACGGCTGAAGTGCTCCTGGGGGTCTGATCGGCCATCGTAGGACTTGATGGCGTTCCCCCTGTACTTCTCCGGGATGGGGGCCGAGAGGACCCTGTTAGTGAAAGGGGTTCTGGTCCTGACCTGGATGATGGGGTCACCTCGCCCTTCGGCCAGCTCCCTCTCCAGGGCGCTAACTTTGTTCATGAGCGCGTCGAGGCCGGGGTCGTTGGAGGTGTGGATCGTTGCACTTACCGCTACACCAAAAGCAATTGCTGATAGTGAAGCACGCTCCTCCCCCTTTATAGCACAAGCGAAGCGCCACGCGGTCCGATTGCACCGGCAGGCTGGCTGTTGCTGGCACCGCATACCCGCGGCCCAACAATCTCCCCCCCAGCACCTGCCAGCCTACAACTGCGCAGCATGCTGTTGCCGGGGGTCGAACCCGTGACCTTGGCTCTGATACCACTTGTGGATCGTTGCGCTTACCGCTACACCAAAAGCAATTGCTGATAGTGAAGCACACTCCTCCCCCTTTATAGCACAAGCGAAGCGCCACGCGGTCCGATTGCACCGGCAGGCTGGCTGTTGCTGGCACCGCATACCCGCGGCCCAACAGGAGGCGCCGGCCGTAGGGATGTTGGCCGACTGCTTAGCCTCCATCTGAGCCAGCCTCCTTTCCAGCTGGGCGATGACCTCGTCCCGGGGGTCCCTGTCGGCCGCGGCGGCGCCCGGCTGGTTCCTCATGCGGTCGTTGTGAGCCGCGTTGATCTGGTGACGCACGTCATCCTCGTGCAACTTTCCCTTGCCCTTGTCCGGGCAGGGCTGGTCCGCTGTCCGGGACACAGACCCCAAGCTTTCCCTTGGCGAGCCAGGACGAGGATCACCAATCCGTCCCGCCATCCTCTCCGAAACCGGACGACGGCGCGTGTCACCTAGCCTATTGAAGGCAGAGGCTTTTCCACGCGCTGGGGTCTGCCCGGGCCGAAGAGGGGAAGCAGGGTGGGAGTGGGACGACGCCGTGTCCTGGGCCATTACCCCCTCATTGTTGCCTATCTGGACGGCCAACGGTTGGGGATGAGGAGGTGGAGTGACGTTTCCCCCGGTCCTTGGCAAGAGTGCGCTGAGGATGGTGGGGTTCTGAGCCAGGCTGGCGATGATGACCGACAGCGCGGCCTGGACCTGTGGGTCCACGGACGGAGAGGCCGCGGCCATAGGCTGGGCCGGGGCGTGGTCCGTCTTCTCAGCTCGTTTCTTGTCCAGGCCGAGGCGGGCGTCGGGGACTCCGCCGTTGAGTTGGTTGCGGAGGTCCGTCGTGAGGTTGAAGGCCTCCTGGAAGAGGTCCCCTCCGCCGGCCTGGTCGGCCGTGGCGTCCTCCTCGTGCTCCCTGGGCTCTTGGTCCTCAGGGATGACTTTGCTGACGAGGTTGCGGTTTGACTTAGTTCTCCCCATGATCAGTGGTTAGCTGTGCTTGGTAGCGACGAAGGGTGCTAACTTGATTGTTCTAGCTCTCAACGAGAGCACCAAATGATAGAGTATATCTAGAGAGAAGTGAGAGCTAAAGAGAGAAGTGCAATAATATGCTTCAATAGAATGAATTTGTAACTCCTATAACTACTCCCAAGGGGAGTATTTATAGAGAAAATTAGGGTTGGGCTCCCAAGTCTTGGGCTTGGGAGGCCCATTTACAACTGGACCGCTACTGGGCCGAATACAAAGCCACTAATGGGCTGTACAAATGAATAAGTATAAAATCCGATTCTGTGAGGTCTTCATGGCCGACGAGGGCGTGGCCGACGAGGGCACGGCCGACGAGGGCACGGCCGACGAGGGCACCCGGGTTCCTTGGACTCAGGACCATAATCCGAGTTGGCCCCTTTTCGGTCGACAGGGGCGTCTTGGCCGACGAGGGCGCCACTCTGTTGTCTTGTGCTTTCTGTTCTTCCGAGTATGTGGGTCCGGGGGCTCAGACCCATATACTCCATCAATAATTGTCATGTACAATTTAAATGGTTATCAAGGCCTGCTTATAATCCCTGGTTATGCAAGAAAAACTAACCAATCTCCGGATATGTAGGACTAATATCCATCTTTAGTGCGATACTCGTGGTTCTTATATGTTAAATTTTAAAACTGATTTTTATTGAAAACTGATTTGATCTTATTAAAGTATTGGTTTGTATGAACCTCATGGTTGTACCAAAATCCGATGTTAATTTTGACATTATGTAATCTAAGTGTTAAAACGCCGTGGTTACACCTTTTGAGTTTTTACCATTCATTCTTGCCACTGATTCTATATGTTTGAGATATATAGTTTCCCACACTTGCCAGTTGCCAACATCCGTGTTTATCAAACTGTTAGAAAGTAAACAAAAAAATAGGAAAGATAAGAACTGCTTATATAGATCGAACCTCACTCTGATTACCTGTTGGGCCATTGGCGCATGAGTATGTCCTCCTTGTTAATCTTAGTGAATGCTAACCATAGATGAACATCACTGAGGAAGACACAAAACTCTACTTGCATTATTTTCAAAGAAATTTAAGGGGCAAATGATATACTTCTAAGGCTCTAAAGCCTGGAAAATGACTTCTAATATCTCCCCACCTCTGGAATAGGTTTCCAAGCAAAAAGTGATCACCTTCCTGAAATAGGACCATAAAATAATGGGATGAAATGTTTGTACCACATATACTATTTTAAAACAAAGTTTCAATAAACAAAGTAGTCACGCTCTTAATGGTGTGAATTAGCTGTAAATGTAGCCAAATCTTCTCCTCTGCCAAATCTGGTAAAAAAAAATTAGTTCATATATGTCGTAATTAATAATAAGAATTACTATAGTTAATAATAAGAATTACTATAGTAGAAATCTAAAAGCTTTTTAACCACTGATACCTCCTAGCGAAGGATGTTTCCATCTGTCTTCCCTTTAAGATGGTTGTCATTATAATAGCCCATTCCCTTTCTATATGCATAGTCAGCATTGTGTTTAGTTTTGTGGTTTGCTCTCCTCAATAATCTATATTTATACTCTGTAGTTGATTCGTAATCTGCTTATTCATTCCCCGAATTTGTTATATCCATTATCCACTAAACAATATACTGTATCTATGTCAATAAAAGTGTGATTGGATGTTTCCAAGACAATATATCAGCTGTAAAGCTATTTGCAATCTCGAGAACATTAAATGCAAATGCAGCATCCAAGGTAAATTATCAACTTCAGCATGTGATTTAAACCACAAAACTTCGTACATTTCACATTGGGATTGCTGAACAAAAGATTTTACAAATGTGAGTCAAATTTGATTTAAAGTTCGAACTAAGTAAACAACAATTGAGAAATCTGACAAATTGCATCCTACGGTCAATTGCACCCATATTAGAACTGGTTTCTCCCAGTACTCGAAGCTTGGAACCCGAGTCACCCGACCGGAACCGTGACTTTAGGCGGGAAAAGTGGCAGCCATTCCACTTCCCTTTGTATAGAGAAAGATATGTAGCATTATTTTATCATTTGTAAAATAATAAAATGTATAATTAATTAATAGTATCAAAGGTCTATTACCATAACCATAATGTCCACAACCACGGGAAACTCAAGTTGTTCGTTCCTACAAGAGACTAGCAGCTATACACATGAACATTCTTTGGAACCTGCCAGTAATCAGTAAGTTATACTCAATGAGCAGTATGAGGAAACACTGTGTGAGCTCGGTGTGCTTGGACCGCACACGCACAGTGCACAGAGGTCAGATTCAAACAGCCGCTAATGATGAGGGAATGACGGCCCAGGCAGGTGTGGAGGGCAGGAGAGGAGTCGCAAACTGCCTGAACTGCTGGCGGGGTGAGGGCCGTGCACTGGCTGATGTTCAGATTCATAAGCCCCTCCTCGCCCGCGTTCTTTCTGCTGCTCTTCTTCTTTTTCATGGATGGCCAAATCTCGTGCTTGTGAGCGAGAGAGTACATGGCCCTGTCGGTTATGTTCTGGCAGTAGTAGAGGCCGAGTGATCTGAGGTGAGGGCAGTTATTTGCCAGTGCAATCACACTCTCATCTGTTATTAGGACACATCCACACAAGTCGAGCGCCCTCAGGTCAGGACAACCGTATGCCAGGCTCATCACGCCTTCGTCGCTAACCTCATCACACCACCCCAAGTTCACTGACCGCAGCCGGTTGCAGAAATACCCAATTGCCTGAGCAGAAAAGGAAGTAATTTATAAGAATCAAGGCATTAATGCATATGTAGGTAATACTAGACTCAAAACACCTATCTGAGTCTCTGAGATGATTGACACAAATCCTCTAGCCAAATATGATTAGCTGGTGTCATAATTCATAAACCAACTTCAAACGGGATATCCCAAAGCACTATGAAAGTATGTTACATTGATCTAGTTCCCCACCCACAAGAAATCTACTCAAAAGATTGAGGTTTTGTTGAAGAGTTTATCCCAATTAGCTAAATATAAAAGAAACCAACACAAAACAACTTCGGCAGTTTTTCTTATAAAGCTTGACTGCCTTTTTGTATAGAACTCCCAAGTCATAACAATTGATCAAATCTGTGGCCATGATGTAAGCCCTTACGAAAAATAGATAAAACACACACAATCTGGACGAGGTGTCGGCCCGCGAAGGTATCCCTTTAAAAAACAGTATAAATGATATATTGGGTTCAGCATGTTCCATTGTGACTAAAAATAATTAACATTACTGGATCCGGATGAAAGGGTGCGTGAAGTGTTTGTCCCTCATTAGCACCAATATATTGATTTTGGTATACTTCTCCTATCATGTTATCTTTTCATAATGGACCCATTGTTTAGTTTAGTTCAAAGTTATACCCGACTCAAACGACTCACAATAAATGGGAAGTATTCCATAATATCATAATACCAAATCAACATAAAAAGGAAAAAGGATGAGACTTGCAGATTTGGGATAACCATACCTTGAGGGCTTTATCAGTAGCACCCCTAACACAGCCACAGAGATTAAAGACCTCAAGCTTCCTACAATGCTCAGAAAGGTATGCAATGGCACTATCACTGAAAGCCGAGCACCCACTTATGTTTAGCTTTGTGAGGTTAGGGCAACCTTGGGCAAGAGCATATAGGGAGCGGTCCGTCAGCTTAAAGCTCTTGCTGAGATCCAAGTCCTGCAATTCATGACAACAGTTTGAAATGGCCTCAACTGCATTATCTTGAAGTTGAGGGAAACCCTGTCTAAGAACCAGAACCCTCAGGTTTGTGAACTTGCAAACTAGTGATAATACCAACTGGTTCATCTTCTTTTTGCACCTGTTCATAAACATGTATTAATAATCTATTTTGTAATACATACACTGATTCACATATATGCACATAAAGCTTAAACATGTTTGGTTGTCCTAAATGGATCACATGAGAGCATGAGTAATTCTGAGGGGGACCTTATCTGGCTCTATTGTGGAGCCTAATTGCTGCCACCATGATCACCATTCGTTTTTGTAGTGGGACCAGCCCACTGTAGGAATGAAGGGTGATGGATGAACCCTACACATAAGAGAACCTTTTACAAGGGTGGGGGATTTTGATTCTTAATTATGACAAGGTCATAGGACAGTCAATTTATTCTATCTGCTCTATGGAATATATTATTTCAGAACAAGAATTCTTAGTTTCATTTTCAAGAAAGTAAAATAAAAGGAATTTATACACCCACTTTTTAAAAAAAAAATAAAAAAGGCAGAAACTAGATAGAAAAGAGAAAATTCAATGAAAAAATCATACCAAGAAAGGGAAAGTTCGGTAAGACCCCAAGAAATGGCATCTCTCCAGCCAGTGCAAACACCAGAAGCCACAATAACCGTCCGATCATCCAGCAGAGATACAATCCTCAACAGCAACTCCGCCGGTATGTCCTTCCACTCCTTGATCATTTCTCCCCCTCCTCCTCTTCCTCCATAACAGCTATTGCTGCTAACCATCAACTTGTTAAAAAACAAGTCCTCAACTCCCATTTCTGAAACTCTTCTTCTTTTTCTTCCTTCCTCTTAAACCACAAAGGCCAGGAGAGCTTTATACCGACGATCCCAAATAATTTCAGCTACCAATTGCAAAACCGTAGTGATGGAAAGCAGAGTTACACAGACAACGACAGATAGAAAGAGATAAGCTTCAGGCTTCAATACCAAATTATTATATTAATTAAATTTCAGGACAATACACGAATACAGAAGTTTCTAGAGAGAGAATAGAAATAAAAATTGAATCTTTGAGAATTCAAAGTGGATTTGCTGAGCTATACATATTATATGTATCAAAAACACATCCTAGAGAATATAAATTATCTCAATAAATAAGAAAATTAAGACACAAACTTCAACCTGAAGCATATAAAGTTAACATGCCGAGCTGCCGAAGTTATTCCTTGAAATTTGCAGCTGAATTTCTGCCAGAGATATTTTTATTGTGCTTATTATTATTTAAATAAAAAGGATAGGAGAAGAAGAAACGTACGGGGACATAAATAGAGCAGCGAGTTCCCGGACACGTTTCAACAGAAATTTAAAAAAAGAAGGAAGTAAAGCAGTACATTGGGGTTCCACGCGGAACATCATAGAGCTTGTAATCTGACGGTCCAAACAGTACACATCAATCGAAGGTCCAGGTAAGAAGATTAATTTAAAAACGGCTCAAATTAGGACGAAAATGCACTCAAATTTCTAAAATAGGATTACATACGTATTCTTCTTAAGATTAATTTACTTATATTAAAAGATAAAAGAAGGTAAATTCTATGACATCCTCAATGTACAATATTCTATACCCAAGGATCAATAAAAATATGATAATTAAATAATTTAAATATAAATAAATGATGTAATAAAGATTTAACCAATCATATCAATGATAAATACACCGGGAACAATTTGAATGATAACAATGTAACGTCCTATTTGATAAAACTGCATTTTTAAAAAAGGATTTCTATTCTCTATCGAGTTTATACTTTAGGGTAACCCATTCATTTTTTGAGAAAAATAAATCTACTCTCATTATTGTGTATAACTCAATTAACGAGCTATCATTATATCTTACGTTTCCTTGTGAGTATGAAGAGGATGAAGGGGATGTTTGGTTAATAACCTATCAACCATTTTTTGGTTATTTTGATCAATATTTGGCACTTTGACTAGATGAATCAGCTAATAGGGCGTTTGGTAACATGACTTTTTTATTTAGCTTTTTATCCAAACAGCCAAATTATAAAAAGACACAAAACTTGGTGTGTAGACATCGACTGATTCAGTTTCTCGCCCAATTTTCCTAATCACCCACACATAATTCTACACTGCCTCCCTTCTCTTCACTAATTCTCCTTCTCGACAAAAAAACTGCATACTTTTGCTCTCCAGGTTTTCTCAATCTCTGTATTCCCTCTTGAACAGATTTCCGTTTTCTATTTATTTCTTTCAACCAATTAATGAACTACATAGTTGTTTCTTTAATGACTTCGTATGGTCAAGAATAATGAACAAGGCTCTGCCAAATTGACGTTTTGATGCTATGAAAGAATAATGAATGGATTTCAACTCATATGTGCAAGTCTATGTCAATTCATCAAATGGGTTGTTGCTAGTTTTTTTTTTACTTTTTATTTCAACCCGTACTAAAATTAGGTTTTAGCTGCTATTTATTCCCAATGGCTCCTACTGATATTGAGTTTTGCCGCTAATTTTGTAACACCCCAATTTTTATAAGCTAGTTATATTAATCAATATTATTTGTTTTAGTTAGTTAAATAAGTTTCTTCTATGACTAATGTGATTTATTGTTTGATCACATGTTGTTCTGGCAGGTAACGTTGACCGGTAAGCTCTAATAATTTGAAGTGAAGAAATAAGTAATGTTTTAAAGCTTGATCAGTTTATTTGGAAATAGAGAGAATACTTTTAATGTTGGATTTTTTTTTAAAGAATATTAGGAGCCCAAATCAATCTTAGCCCAAATAAGTAATGTTTTTGATAATAAAAGCCCTAGGATTAATGCTATGTATACTTATACGCCTAAGACCGTAGAAAGAATCCGCACATATCCTCTCCCACATAGCATCCGAACACCGATCTATCTGATTTCTCTGCTAGGAACTTCTCTTCTCCTTCAACCCTCCCATTGAAGCAATAGTCGCAGTTTTAGTGACAACTTGAGAATGGTATGTCATTTATATCTTGCTTCCATGCTTTCTCTTGTTGGCCATGATTGTTTCAGCCCTTTGGTCCCAGTTTGGTTAACGCTATTTTGTGTTCAAATAATTAAGTGTTTTTCTAGGTCTCCTTCAAATCTATTGTTTTCCTAATGTTGTTCTCTTAAAATAGAGTGCGTTTACAAAAAAAAAAGTGACTGCCCAGGAGCTACTCTGATTTTAGTCTATGTTATTAGTAATTAATCTTGTTTCCGAATTAGTATTTCAAAGACAAAACCAATTTCATTGCTACTGTTGTTAAACCCAGGCAGCTCGTCTACGTTTTAAACGGGTCATATTGTTGTTGTTTGCTTTCAGAACAAACAAAACTTTTGTATAACTTGAAGGTTAAATTTTAAGCTTTAGGTGCTGTTGCTATTTCACTCGGATTTGGGGAGGTTTATTTTCAATTTATAGAACAGACACCTTATTTTCCTTCTCCGAGAATTTAAACAGAATGATAGCAAGTTCAATTAATTTCGGATGACTATGGTACTGCCGTATCTTCTCCATCTGGAACTTGGATATATTGATTCAAAATGAATTGTTTAGTATAGGCCCAGGGAGGGGTTGTCTAGATCATTCTTTTACAATTGACTCCCAATTTGATTATAATAGATAAGGAACATTTAGTTGATGTTTTAGTCAGCAAACATACAAAGTTAGTTATAGAGCTCTGATTCAAAGTATCATGGATTTTGATAGTAATATTATCGTACTATCGTATTAAGTAAAGTTGATTACCCCATTCAGTTTAGCTTTAACAGGTCTACAATATTAAAAGATCAAATAAATTAAGTTTTCTCATGGGGATTTCCAGTTACACAGTAGTAAAGCCTCCGTAACAGTCATGTTTAGTCACTAGTAGCTTCTTATTGTATCATTTCATTTAATGAAAGATTTAAGAGAAGAGCTTGCTGGAAGACGTTATCAAGGTGCTACACTTATTTGAATATTTTGAGTTCAGCTGTTAACAGGTAAGTTCACACCACCTGTACATGTTTGTTCAATCAAATAAAAGAAAGAAGTCTAGTTGATTTTTAGTAGATGATTTTAGACTATTTGCTCTTATTTGAGCTTGGTGAATTATTTGATGAGTCATTTTATTTTTCGTATTAAGTTATGTTTATTATTTGGCATAGTCAAGATTATGTCAGTACTTTTATTTTAAGATTTTAATGATGTTTTTATCCATACGTCACCGTAAGAAGAACTAATATTTAAAGTGAAAGATTAAGTGATATGTACTCGGGAACAAGTTCCCACAGAGTTATCAGAGTTTCAGAGAGTCCGATATGTTTAGTGGGTCGCTCCCCTGAGCTGTCGGATTGGCGCCTTTGAGTACATATCACGGGCCCACAGTTAAAAATTAGCCACACAGAGTTTTACGGAAAGTTTATGAGATCCCTTTCAAAAAGTTTTACAGAAAGTTGTTTCTGAGATCTCTTTCAGAAAGTTTTAAGAAATGTTTTTGAGAAAGGAAGTTTGAGATCTCTCCAGCAGTTTTGAGAAATTATTTTAGAAAATATTTTCTTTTGGGGATCTCTCCTAGAATTTATTTGAGAAGCTATCTGTTAGTTGTTTGTTTAGTGCATGCTTAATTATAGCCTAAATTTATCTATTGATTC
This sequence comes from Cuscuta europaea, assembly GCA_945859875.1. NCBI lineage: Eukaryota > Viridiplantae > Streptophyta > Magnoliopsida > Solanales > Convolvulaceae > Cuscuta > Cuscuta europaea. The sequence continues at coordinate 38,882,700 of CAMAPE010000038.1, forward strand.
ATAGTGACTTACTAATAAATTTATCTATTGTTTAGTGCACCATTGATAAATTAGCATAGACTTCTCAGATATTTTTGTGGATTCATAGTGACTTACTAAGCGTAAAGTTTATCAGTTTTCTTTCTTCGCGTGTACAGATACTAAGGGTAAGACCAAGGCCTATGAAGATGATGAGGGAGTGGAACGCTTGCCAAGATAAGTTAACGGGAACGACCTTGACGGCTTCTAGCTAGTTTTTATTTACTCCAGCATTTCAGTTGTTAGAATAAAAAATTTATTATTACTTTATTTTATTTGAGAATTGAAGTTTGAATAAATTCCCGGATCCAGGTGGTTATCACATTTGCTAGTGATAACTAGATTTTATTGAGTTTTTATTTGGAGTTATATTTTAGTTATATTTGAGATTCTATCAGGGTTATTTCTTAAACAAACGGTCGTTATATTGCAGTTTTTTTTAAGTAGTAAGTTTATGTAACGTTTCCTTTAACCCTGAGAGGGGGCGTTACAATTTAGTCCCACTGCTCATACTTTGCCTTCATTTTTAGATGCTCCATATTAGTTTCTTTATTTTATTTAATCAGATTTTTTGTTTTATTTTGCATAGCTAATTCAGCTATTATGTTTAGGCCTCACCATAGATGCTCTTAGCCTCTAATTTACTAGTAGATTGTGGCTTAGTAATTTAGGTGCCATGAATGTTATCCAACGTTCCATTTTTCTGAAATTTAGGTGCCTCTTATTTACTGTGATTTTTTTTTAAGATGCATTACCTCTTACAATGAAGTGATCACTAGTATTTTAAGTATGATGATGACATTAATATTTAAAAAAAATCGTTAATTTTTGTTACAGAATATATCCTAGTATATTTTTTACTTATGACGGTTGTAAGTATTTTAGTTTATTAATACATTAAAAATTATGTATAAAAGATTTTATATAATTTTTTTAGTTTTTATAAATCATAAAAACAGTTATGGGCTTGTCATGCAAATACCATTGACAAAATTCATAATACGTGTATAAAAAGTAGTTAGTAAAAAAAAAATTAATTGATGTCTTAAAAGTCATTTAAAAAATTATCAGACCCCGACGAGGTTGTGTGCCATTTGTACGAAAAAGGTTTCGTTGACAATTATTACAGTTGGACTTCTCATGGCGAACCTTTCGATCCATCACTTTTATCACAACCAGTAGGTTTGTCTCGTAACGTCCCTAACGAGATGAGTGGGTGGGGAGATTATGCTCAAAACTTATATGCTAAAGTTTGTCACGGGATATTGTCTGTGACAAAACTTATAGCCACGGAATGGTTGTCACGGATAATGCCGTGACAAAGTTTATGACAAATATTTTTTGTCACGGATTTTTTAAACTGAGATCCGTGAAAAAATCTGTGACAAAGTCCGTGTTTTTTTGTAGTGTTGCAGATGCCCCTATGTATGGTAATGGTCCTATACACCAGTCTATGTTACTGGCCCGAAAATGTTTTCTCATTTGATTTTTGTGTGGGTTTGTGTATATGACAAAATACTTCGAATTGCTTAAAACAGAAAGAAATGATAGTAAGTTTTTAGTTTCATGCTCTAAACAATGTAATAACAACAATAAATAACATTGTAGTTACTTTTCCGACAAAATTTATTTGATCAGATTAATACGAAGTATATAGATATGTTGTCACTTAATCTTCCTTTACGTACGGTATGTGTTAAATTTTCTCATTTCATTCATGGTACAAAATCAACAATTATAATTTCAAAATTTTAGTACATTCAATAAGTTCAATCAACTCACTGTAAACAATAACAGTATCCATATGCATAGTTGTGAAGATTATGCTAAATTTTGACATATGCAACTTTTGTGAGAATAAATTAATGGAATATACCACATGCTTATTTTGGAGCATATCAAAATTTACTCATTTATGAAAGGGGTGAATTTATTATGACCAGCCAACTAAATCAAAGTGGCCATACTAAGGCGTACTCTATATTATTATAATGTCTCCTTTTTTTTTGTGAAATGTGCGAGTTTCAAGAGTAATTGAGAGGAAAGAAAAAACATAAATGTTAACAATATACTAAAGGCAAGGTGAAAACCAAAAGAAAGAATAATGGATGAGCATTATTATACCATGTCCTTGAAGAGAGGTCCAAAAGGTTCCAACTTTAATTTATGTGTGCATAAAATCGAAGCCGTGCAATGTTCGTCACAATGACAGAGACATATATGTCGGGCTTAAGATTTAGTGGGCTGAATGGGCACGCAAAGAATGTCACATTTCCATACGTTTAATAGATTTGTATTTTGTATTTTCTGATTTTTGATTTCTCATTTTTTAGTTTTTTTTTCAAGTTTTGCTTTCCTAACTAGTCATATTGCTAATTTGAAAGTTATTGACTCTAAGTTCGATTTGTGATTGTGAGATGCTTTTTTGTCTTGATGGTTCTCTTGAATTCTTGTGATTTAATATACTCCGTAATTTATTTACATTATAAAACGTAGGTATCTTTTTTTCTTGTAAATAAATGCAAATATGCATATATTGTTAACTTTTTAATTAAAGAAGGATACTAATGTCTTTTCAACCCATTTGAAATCCTACTTTAATCCTCACTCGGTGCACGTCTATCCATTTTATGTTGTTTCTTATTTTCATGTAACTAAATTAGCATTAGTTTTAATTTGTATTCTAAAAATGGGTTAGCCCCGGTGTAGGTGCATTGCTAGTGTGGTTCATATATACTACACCCGGGTGTACAGGTGGGAACCGTACATCCGGGTATTTTTTTAATTTTTTTAATGCTTTAGCCCAATTTAAATGAAATTTAATGAATATAATGGAGGCCCACAATAACTAACGAGCAAACCCCATAAACAACAGGTCCGGAGTGGAAAAAAGCAAATGGGCCAATTATTTTAACGGTGGTATTTTTGTAATTTAAGCGAAAAATCACGTCTCCTGCTAAATGAACAATAATGTACTTTTAATGAGCATTTGACCTATTTTATTGAGTATTAGAAGGCTAATTATGAGTATCACGATCTTTGCTTCACATCTTCTAATTCTTTTTCTTTTTTGTTATTTTTTCTTTTATAAAAACTTATTAAATTATATCGAGTCTAATGTAATATGATACTTTTGGAACATGCATTGATATGACATTTTAAAAATGAGCATAACATTAGTACAAAATGAGCATACATAACTTACAAAGTTCACATTATATGAAAATCGTTAAGTTTGTTAGTTGAACATCATGACATTTTAAATGAGCATCAACCTCCACTATTGAGATGAAAATCACGACTTCTAGAGAATGAGTAATAATGAACTTTTAATGAGCATCAGACCAATTATATTGAGTATTAGGAGTCTAATATAAAATACTCCGTAGTACTTTTAAAATGCATTGATATGACATTTATAAAATGAGCACATGATCAGTCTCAGATGAGCATACGTATCAAACACCGTCTATTGAGATTGATGAAAATCATGAATTCTATTAAACGAGCATTAATGAATTTTTAATGAGCACCAGACATATACAAATGAGCATATGTAATTTACAAGATGAGCAATGATATGAAAGTTGTAAGTTTTATTCGTTAAGCATCAAGACATTTTCAGTGTGCATCAAACCTCCGTTATTGAGTATTAGAATCTGCGATTGAGTATCAAGATTTGTGGTCTCGTGTCTATAATCAATTCTTATATAAATCTACTAATAATGTAATATGAGACTTTTGAAATGCGCATTGCTAAAATATTTTAAAAATGAGCATAACAGAGATACTAAATGAATATACATAATTTACAAAATGAGTATTCAAAAATTCAAAAGCTCATTTATGTATGTTCATTTTTTATGCGTTTTACTCATTTGAGTTTAAGATAAAACTCATTTCTAATGTGCTCGGTAGGCCAGGACAGATTGGCTGTGGCTGAGTCAATCTTCAAGGGTTTATCGATTAAACCCGTAATATCAGACAAAGCTCTCTTATCCTGGAGATGAAGAGGTAAGCCTTCCAAAGAAATCCAGACCGGGACCACTGGTGACTCCACATTAGGACGAAAATATGGTGTCCACTTAGTCACCCTCATCTCAAAACCTTGGATGTTCCAACTTTGATGATTCCACCAACGGAAATAGTCTTCATCCGAGTCAAATCGTATCAATATATGTTTTTTTTCAAGAACACCCAACTGAAAAGCACACTGGAAACCAATAACCTCGAAAGATTTTCGAATCCTGTCTAACGTCGGACAGCCTTTGTAAAAATACCCAATTAAAGACTTGCGGTGCTTGTCCGCCAGAATCTTAATATCATTATCCGAAAAAGTGATCGCGGGTAGACCTTTGAAACGTGAAGGCGATTTGATCGAAAGTGAGGTAGAAGATTTGTTGGCAACAACATCTGCAAACGATTTTCCTGACCAAGCATTGGCCGGTGGGGGAGGCTCCGTCGCGGGAGCTACCATGAGACGCCGTTAATAGCTAGGGTTTTCTCAAGCTAATAAATAGGTTGTTAGGATATTTCTTTTGGACGGTTTTCAGTTCCAAAGCAGACCAAACTTAAATAGAACAAACTAGATCAGACTTGTACATATAAAACACACAGACTCACAGAGACTAGACATTTAACGAGGTTAAGGGGAGGAGAATTGGAGGTAGGCTGAAATACAGGGCTGAACTTCCCTCCATTGAGTTTCGAACCCGAGACTTCCCTATGAGAAAGTGAGTCAACGATCAGTTGAGCTATACCGCTTTCCGTAACGTAAATTTATCTATATATGTATATATGTCTTCAAGCGGCATACCAAATATCAATAATATATATGCTCCGTATTAAAAAACTTCATTTCAAGCCTCCTCTATTATACGAAGTATTACTCCGTATCTCAATATGCTATATCATGATTTCCATGTCTTTCAGGCTTTTTTTACCTTTAATCTTGCATTTATTTTTCAATTTTTCTATTGTATTCATAATTACCTTGCACTTTTTCTGATAAACTGAGTATGTACGTACATCTAAAATACAACTAAATTGGTTGCGTTACAACTCTAGTACAAGTAAATTAAAGGATTATTGTGATATACGAAGTATGTATTTAAAAATACTAAATGCATTAATGCAATCTTGAATGATTACTTTGCTTCGTTCTAACAATACAAGTAAATTAAAGGATTATTGTTGTGTACGAAGTATGTATATAAAAACACTAAATGCAATCTTGAATTGATTACTTTGCTTCGTTACGTTCCCCGCTAGCACGCACTAATCTTATTTCTTAAAAAAGGTCTTTCACATATATGCATGCGATCAGAGACGCGCGATGAAGAAAATAAGACGGATGAAGGCCAAGAGCCATCATTACATCCACATACATGCTAGCTAGTATGCGATTATTCCTGCTCATCATCTTTTTTCAATTTTCTCTCATTCGTTTCATTACTTCCAATTCTCTTTTACTTTTTCATATTTCTTCGATTTGATTTGATATTAAACACATAACTCTACTTTTCATTGTAATATCATGTCTCTTCTTCCCTATTTCTCATCTTAATTTTAGAGGAACGAATCATAGATGTATGGTCCACTCACGGGCCCGTTCGTGTCCCAAACTAGTCGATCCTTGTGGGGCACGTACTGGTCAGTCTTCATTTTACTTTTGTATATATTTTTTAAACCTATGTACCCGGTCCCCTCCTCACCCTATTTAGCATTTATATGAATTTGGGAAAATTATTATTAATCCCCTAACGTTATGTCATAATTATTAATGCAACCTTGCATTTTCAAAAATCAATTAGTTATCCCCCAATTTTGATCATTCTCACTATATGCCTCCCTCATGTTAATATTTGTTAAATTAAATTTAATATAACTCTTAAAATCAAAGAAATTTGTCTATAAAATTAATTTTAAAGTAAAATACAATTTATTATAATAATTATAAATCATTGTTCTTGATCATTATTTTTGTTTTTAGCTACTCGATCGTGGAATAAATATTAATGAAAGTAGTTAAGGTAGAAAACTCACAGGCTGGGTAATATTCATGAGATATATCAATGCAAAGTTGTTAGAAATATTGTGATCAAAATTCTAGACACCTCTTCATCAATATGAATAAAAAAGTCTTGTTTGTAATTCATTCGGCTGAATTAATCTCAATGACATTTCTTTCGTTTGTAGCAAGAAGAAATTTCAAGAAAAAAAGAATTTTATCAATCCATGTCCTAAAAGATTGGTCTATTATTAATAACAAAACTAAAAGTGTTCGATATAGGATCTCAATAATTGGAAGCTATCAATCTATCTAAGAAATAAAATATACTACGTATATCATAATTTTTGATTTTTTAAATTAATTCCATTACTAATTGTATAGGATTTTTTCTCCGCAAAAAGTTTATTAGTTTAATAAGATTAAATGATATTTGTTTTTTAAATTAAAAAAGATAAAAATTCGTGATATTTTATATCTTACCCGTGAGTCTTCTCTCTTAACTGAATTCAATAATATTTATTCCATGATCGAGTAGATTAATAAAAAATAACTATCAACAACAATGACTCATAATTATGATATTAAATTGTGTTTTACTTTAAAATTTAATTTTATACGCCTTTCATTAAATTTAAGAGTTATATTGAATCCAATTTAACAAATATTAACGTGAGGGGATAAACAGTGAGAATGATAAAAACTCAGGGATTAAGTAATTTTTAAAAATGCAAAGTTACATTAATAATTATGGCATAACCTCAAGGGGTTAATAGTGGTTTTCCCTGAATTTACATCTTTTTTGAAATGCTTCCAATTATTCATATGCAAAAAAATTGAGCAATTAGCTGTGACCAAATTGGTCGGTCTCAGTCCAAAGAATTAGAACCGCGGCGAGTCATCATGAATTACCCCTCAGACCGGTCCAATTTCAAGCATCGACTAGTTTCAGGGTTGAACTCGTGTCCTCCATGTAATATTATTGATAACGTATATGAACTCAGATCCGCGACCCACAATCCACATACTCATTGATACATAAGCGTCCTAGAATCATTTGGGGCTACCCCTCGATCGCCTGGTCTGGGAGGGCCAATCTTGGCCCTGGCCCAGACCAAATTTAAAAAATGTCTTAATTTTTAGTGTAAAAAATTTCGGGCAAAATATTTTCCAAAAAAATTCTTTGTATCGGTCCAGTTTGGCCTAGTGTCCTGACTCCGCCCTTGAAAACAACAGAGTCCCGCCGTATACCCCTTTTGGACGGAGAGCAGTCCGTACAACCCCCACGCCTTGACACGTCCTCCCGGCTTAGTCTTGACTTAAGCTCACTCAAGGCAAACGGGCATTGCGGACAGGGTCCAAGTACCTCGTTCAAGAACACCTCGTCCACTACTTTTACTCATAGACTAGCTTATATGTGTACGTTAATTTAATACCTCTATCATTTAATTTATTAGTCATATGACTGATATAAACTTTCGAATCTCATTTATTATTAAATACTATATTTCCTTCTCTACTTTTAGCTTTCCCTTTTTCTCTAGATGCAAAGTATATGACCTTTAATTTGAGCGTGGTAGACATTATGTTTGTCTTTTAATTTCCATTTGCGCCATATATCAGGAGATAAATATTCAGATCAATACATTGATGGAACTTATGAGTAGTCATCGTGTACGTTTTTGTGCGTCTTACTTGGCATTCCATTATAGAGGTTAGACATAGTGAGCACGTTGGCTCCTTGCAACCTAGCTAGACAAGCAAAACCCTAACCCTAAATTGATGCGGTGATTAGTGGATGAATCATTCGGGATTGACGTCTACATACATTCTTCAAGTTCGATCGGTCGGGCCCTATTATATTTATTAGCATCACATCATATGTGCTGGTAGGTGCATGATTATAAGCTGACAATCCGGCAAAGAGCTTACTCATCGTCATATGAAACATCCAACCGTCGTCTATACTATATTGGGCAATTTTAGATGATAATCTTACGTTATTGTATTTTTATTTGTTTTTTTTTTGGAAGAAAAAAACATGTATATTTTTCATAATAAATCCTTTATTCTTTGTAGTTAGGCTGTTTAATTAATTTACCCAAATATACTACTTCCATAACAACATAAAGATCTTCCCACTTAATTTGAAAGTTGGTGAAATTATGAATAGTAAGAGAGAACGGGATACAAATTATTGAAAAATAATCAAATAGTGTGATGGAATGAAGAATAAATTCTCAAAAAGTAGGTGTAATAGTGTATTATTTTTTCAAAATTATTGAGAGTGTGATTGCTTGGAAGATTTTGAAATGAGAAGATTATTTAGTTACGGTTGAAAAAGAAAAGTGAGAAGATCTTGTTGATACCAATGTGATATTCATTAAGAATGGAGTTTCATCGTAAAAAGTCAACTTAATAGGAGAAATAACTCAGGATCTTAATATAGTACTCCCTCCATCACATTTAAGGTTCCCACGCGGTTTACGATGTTTGACTGACCATAAAATTAACGGATCCCAGTAATTAGTAGAATTATTTTTAGTAAATAAAATTTACATATTAAGAAACTACATTAAAAGTTCTTTAATACCTGATAAAAAAATGAAATTTGATAAAAGTTGGATATATAAAGTAAACGATTAAGAAGAATGCACATTAACCGGAGATAGAATAATGGACGAGAACCTTTAAATGAGAGGGATGAAGTACTTTTTGGTAGATTCTATGATACCCTTAAGGTGTCATACTGTCATACCTTTGCTCATATGGACCAATCAGAATATTGTAGTTGAATTATTTAAATCTAAATTCAAAATGATATAATGATTTGGACCAATCAAATAAGTGGTAGGTACAGTACCCCATTTTTTAAATGGGTACCGGAGTTCTCTCCGTACTTTTTTACTTCATATTTTACCGTGCCTGACTTTAACATGATTCCCTTCTTTCAACATATTTTCATTTTATTTTGTTCTTTTAAATATCAACTTTTATCATATTCTATAACTTGTGGTTAAAAGTTTTAACCACTTCACTTTTTTTAGTTTAAAAACCAGTATGAACCTTTATATTAAACAATTAATAAGAGTACTCGATATGTGTAATATATTGCTGAACGTTGAAAGAGAAAACAAACTAAGTTAGTTAAATTTATGTTATACGTAGACACGTACTAGCAGGGCCGGTCCTAGAAAAACTAGAGCCCCGTGCGACAATAAGAACTAGGTCTTTCTTTTCTAACACAAGCACAAATTGTAGTTACTTATAAAATCATTTATTTATCTCAATTACAAAATCAACAACATAATAACCTAATACTATGAATTTGTTAAACTCAATTATAAAATAAAAAATCTATCTACCTAATTAATTAAAAAATTCAATTTGTTAAACTCAATTATATAATACGGAGTATCTAAAACTAATAAGCACTAAATAATAACCTCAGTTGGATAATTTCTAATTAGTTAATAAAATTATCAAACTAAAAACATGAAAAGAAATAAGATAAAAACGACAATAATATACTCCATTAAGATCAGAGTTCTGAATTTATAGTTCAAAATCTAAATACCTAACTTAGATCGGGCGGGTTTCGTTCATTTTATGGCCAAGTAGCTTGATGGTGTCCTGCGCGACTTTGCCTTCTTGAGGAATGAGAGTTTGGGAGTCAAGAGGATTAGACGAATAGTCTGATCGAATGGATTATTGGATTTGTAAACTGTTTAAAGATTGATGGGCCGGAGCTGTTTGATTGTTTGACACTTCGGCATACGAGCAAAAGCGTTTGGAGAATGGCAGTGAGCAATAATTAGAACGTAGTATTAATATGACTAATTAATTTTTGGGCCTTCATATTTTTTGGGCCCTGTGCAACTGCACTGTTGGCACATGCTATGGGCCGGCCCTGACACGTAGTATATATTCAAGAAAATAAAAGTTACAAATTCCTAGTCTATTGCTCCCTCCGTTCCATAAAATAGTTTCCACTTTAATTTGGATCGAAGTTTAAAAAAGTGGAAATAAAGTGAAAGCGTATGATTGTAGTTAACTAAGAAAAATGTAAATGAATGGTAGACACACAAAATTTTCCAAAAAAATGAGAACTATTTTCTGGGATAGTCCAAAAAATAAAGTAAAAACTATTTTATAGAATGGAAGGAGTAAAATAGAAAGTCTAGAAAAACTCATTATTGAGTAAAATAGTTACATGCTTTTGTAAAATACCAAATTAAGCTTAAAAGGACACATATATACTCGGTATGAATTAAGCATGGGTTCCATTGTTAATCTTATTGTGATTTTTTTTTGATAATTCAAGTGTCGGGGCTTACGCTCCCATAATCCTGGAGTCTATGAACTACCCTCCAAAGCCCCTAGACAGTTAAGTCCGGATCTGAACATAGTCAGCCTCGTCAGTACTTCACCTCCTTCCTCTCCCCTAAATGTGCCTAGCGGGATTCGAACCCGAGATCTCCGTTAGGACACGGTAACCTTCCACCCACTGAGCTGGAATGGTTGGTTTTGTGACTTATTTTAAAAATAACCCTATTTGACACTTTGTCTCTAGCTAGCTAGTTTGGATAACATAGCCAACAAATTTTAATTAGAATTCCAGGGATGACGCAAGATTTTTTAGGATATTCTAAGCGCCTTTGTACAAATTAACAGAAAACATATGAATGAAGACTTATTCACAATTTCAAAAACTAGATGGTGCCCTACACATAGTTTTTTTCGAATTAATGTTAATTAATTAATTACGAAAATAGGGTTGGGTTAAAAGTATTTACCAATATACTGCTGGGTTAACCGTGGTCGGGGGTAGGTCGCCCAACGGTTGGGCGACTTTCCATTAAGTAAAAACAGCGGCCAGCCACAAAACAGAACACTGCGAACGAAACCCAATCCCCAAATCCCCCAAGCAGCAGCTACGAAGGACGAAGGACGAACGACGACCGAGCCATTTCCAACTCCGACGAACTTCCATATCCGGCGACCCCACTCCGGCAAACCACCATCTTCATCTTCAACACTCTTTCTTCTTTCTTGTAGGTAAATCAAACTCCATTTCATCTCATTTTTAACTTAGGGTTTTGAATGTTAAAATTTTCGAGTTTTTAGATTATGAATTGATTGTGAATTGAGTTGTTGTGAAATGTGGATATGTATGAAATGCTGAAATTTGATTTGAAATTGATTGTAAATTTTAAAGTGTATTTTGACATTTGGGCATTTGGGTGGATTTGAATGTAGCTAAATTTGGGTATTGAAATGTAGACTTGAATGTAGATATCAAAATTTGGGTATTTTCATATTGAAATGTGAGTTGTTTGTGAATCTTGACTTTTGGATATATTTGAATTGTTATTGGAATATGGATTTCTCAAGCTTCCCAATCGTGTGTCATTGGGGAGGTAACTATTATGAGGATGCTGGGCAAATATGCCATGAAGGTGGTACAACCACATTTGTCATGGTTTGTCGTGGTGCTTGCATGTTCGAGATCCTTCAAAAATACATGCAGCCACAATGATTCATCCTAGCCGTTCTTTGCGTTTGAAAATGAAATTTCCCATGAACGGGGGAGAGTACATGCTTATGCCCCTCACTGATGAGCTAGCTATAACAAATATGTGGGGCATAGTTCAGATGGAGGACATGTCAATGCTTGAGATATACATTGAGGAATCCATATGTGACGCTTATGGTATTCCATCAACATCAAATGCTGTTGTATCTAGGTATTATGTCAATGCAGGTGTGAATGCTGGGAACTCCTCAAATGCTCCTGTACTGGACATGGTTATACAGGAAGATGGTAGGCATTTGCACAACGGTGCATCATTTGTGGATGAGCAGGGAAGTGATGATGATGCTGACGACAACATCAATGATGAAGATATGACAGAATCTGATGAAGATGATGGTGATATGGTCACGGCAACTGCCCTGCCTACCCACTTTACTAAAATGTATGATCTCCCTGAAGGCTTTACTGATGCGTGGCTGAGTACATCAGGTGAGAAAAGGTTTACCCCCGAAGGTGAGTTTGAGGTCGATCAACAGTTTGACAACAAAGAACAAGTCATCAATATGGTGAGCTTGTATTCTACCAAACGGAACAATTTTTTTCGGCTGATAGAGTCCGATAAACACAAATGGGTGGCACAATGCAAAAGGAAGAAAGAATGTAATTTCCCCTGGAGAATTGTAATACTTGAGATTTAATTTAAACGGATTAATAGTACTACTCATACCAACAAGGTGCATCTCCTTTTAAGGGAGCTCATTAACCAAGAACTCCAAAGTTAAGCGTGCTTGCACGGGAGTAGTATTGGGACGGGTGACCCCCTGGGAAGTTTCTCAGGGCGCGCATGAGTGAGGACAAAGTGCGCGGAAAAGGCTAGTGGCGGTTTGTGAGGACAGTACTAGAGGTCAGAAGTAACTACCTCGAGGCCTGTGGGACCGGGGTGTTACAAGAATACACGCCACAAAGAACAAATGCAATCTTGACACCTTCACAATTATGCGTTATCCTGGACCTCATTCTGCTACGTGCGTTGGGAACACCGACACTACCGATCACGTGGCTTTGACTTCATATTTCATCTGTAAAGATGTGATTGACATTGTTCGCACTGATCATTCCCTTAAAGTGGATACTATCATTGAGATGCTGAAGGAAAAGTATGGGTATATGGTATCATACTGGAGAACATGGATGGGGAAGCAAAAGACCATAGCAGAAATATTTGGCGGTTGGGAGAAGTCATATTCTGAATTGCCCCATTTCATGACAGCGCTCCAACATTCAAATCCTGGAACTATTTTGGAGTGGTACCCACCCTCTAATACTCCCACAGGTTATATGCAGTTTCAAAGAGTTTTTTGGGCATTCAAGCCATCAATACATGGTTTTAAGCATTGTCGACCCGTACTTATTATTGATGGCACACACTTATATGGAAAGTACAAGGGTACATTGCTTATGGCCATGGGTTGTGATGCGAACAACCAAATATTTCAGATAGTTGGCCATTGCAGTTGTTGAATCTGAGAATGGGGATAGTTGGCCATGGTTTATGCCATGTATTAGGCAGTTTGTCACTAATCGGGAGTTGTGTGTCATTTCTGATCGGCATGGAGGTATTGTCAGGGCAATGAATGAGGTGGGCAGTACTTGGGAGGAGCCTTATGCGCATCATAGGCTATGTATCCACCATCTTGCATCGAATGTGCACACTCATTTCAAAAACATTCGTCTAAAAAATCTTTTTGTCTGGACCGCACGGCAACATCAGAAAAAGAAGTTTGATGGTGGGTTCAAGAAGATAGGTGAAATGAGTTTGGAGGCACGACAATTTCTGGGGAACATTCCCCCGGAAATGTGGTCATTGCACCACGATGGCGAGTACAGATACGGTACCATCACTTCTAATATGGCAGAGGTTTTCAATAGTGTGATGAAAAATGCTAGAAATTGCCCATCACCGCTTTGGTCCAGGTTTCCTTTTACCGGGTTAATGCTTATTTTGTTAATAGGCGTGAAACCAGTAAGATGAGAGTGACAGAAGGTCACGAGTACTCCCCATACATCACAGATTTAATTGATAAGAATAGAGAGAAGGCCAAGCATCACATAGTTACTCCATTTGATTTAGGCTGAGGGTTATTTCAAGTGGAAACCGGTTGTGGTGGCCGAACGTTGGGGAAGGGTGGGAGAAAACAAACTGTTCATCTGAAATGGAAAACTTGCACTTGTAAAAAGATGGAGATATATAAGATTCCATGCTCCTATGTGTTAGCCGTGTGCAGACAACGTAGCTTGTCTTATGCTCCATTTGTGGATAAGTTTTTCTCATCTGACCAATACGCGGCCACGAGTCTTCAAACCCATTCCTGATCGTGATTATTGGCCTACTTACAATGGACCTGAAATCGTGCATAATCAATCCATGCTTCGGGCTAAGGGGAGACCTAAGTCGACACATATTAAGAATGAGATGGATGAAGGTCCCCGAGGAACGGTTAGATGTGGAAAATGCCACCAAATCGGCCATTTTAGATAATTTACAACATTTTAGATGTTGTAGGAACAATTTACAACATTATACGTATTTTCTCTTGTATGTTGTAATTGTTATGAATGTTTGATGATTGTACTGTGTTTTACCGGTGTGTTGTATGTGTTTATGTATGTGTATGTGAACAGGTGTGTTGTATGTTTTATAATGTGTTGTATCTGGCTCGTAACACTTAAACAGGTGTTCGAGTATGTTATATGTTCGAGTATGAATATTAGATGATTAATTGTTATGAATGTTTGATGATTGTACTGTGTTTTACCGATGTGTTGTATGTGTTTATGTATGTGTTTGTGAACATGTGTGTTGTATGTTTTATAATGTGTTGTTCTGGCTCGTAACACTTAAACAGGAGAAGGGAGACCTTATTTATAGCAAAAAGATGAGTCTGGGTTGAACTGGGGCAAAAAAACTGATGAAATTCTGTTTTCGGAATTAGGCACGATCGTGCCTACCCGTGCAGGCACGATCGTGTGTGGCTGGCAGTAGCTGTTGGTTTGCGTTCATATGGAAGGGGAAAGTCGCCCAACGGTTGAGCGACTTTCCCTGACCATGGTTAAACCCAACAGTAGATCGGTAAATATTTTTTTCCAACATTATTTTCGTAATTAATTAATTAATTAACATTAATTCGAAAAAAAACTCCCCTACACATGGTTTGAATAGCTTCCTCTCTACTGACCTTCATAGAATAAACACCCTACAAACCACATATTGCTCACACAAGAGTAGTAGTTTTTTTTAAATAATACTTCAAATGTTATGTAACTCTTGGTTCCGATTTGCAGTAGGAAAAAAATATGTACTTTAAATTATACATTATGGCTTAAAACAAAAAGTCGACACACTTTTGATCAATTGAAAAATTATATTAAAGATTTTATTCTTATGGAAAAAGGCTTTGCTCGGAAATACAATTTCCCTTGCTTATTCAATGGGATTTATGATAACATGTAATTCAAAGAAAATGAAGATATATTTTCAAGGGACATATAAAAATCAATCTCTCACTTAGATGGTTTATTGTAATTATTGATAAAAAAAGTGAGTAATGAGTTATAGAGATAAACTAGGTACCATTGATAGGATTTGGTGTAGACCAAAAAGAAAAAACATTTCTTAATAAAAAACAACACTTAATGGACAATAAAACACTATTAAATAATAAATACGTAAATGGTATATATTACCTACGTGGAATGACCAACTCAAAGCCTGCAAGTTTCACATCCCCTTGTGAATCCATAAACATCGATTGCGTACAAAAATACAAATCAAAACATTAAGCTCTGATACCATATTAAGATTTCGAGTTCCATTTTTAAATATCAACTGATAAGAGGAGTGATCAAAGACTTTAAGTTGAGTGTTATTTTTATACGCAACTGATGTGAGATAACTTAATACCCTTCAAAAGATCTAATTTCTCATTGGGAACTAGTGTGAAATACCTTAGCATGGCCGCATGAGATGGTAGATTGGTGGATTATTAGAGCTCACCAATCTCACTAGTTTGTGTGTTTGTTGTTGAGGATTAACATGACTTAATTGCTTGTTGGAACCTATTTGCTCTGATATCATTTTATAGTTAAAAGAGGTGACTTATTTCAAACTAAATTATCTGTTTATCTGATTGACATGTAATATGATAAGTCCATTTTTGTACTTACTTTTCTTATCAAATTTAAAAAAAATTTGGATTGAAAATATAAAAACAAGGCATGTTTTATATATTTTGGTTCAAGTTTCATGAAATCAGGTAAAAATCACATTCATAACATGTTTGGCGAAATTTCGGGTCAATCACATTCATAATGGAAGGCTGTCGACGGGGGACGGAGGGCGGCCGCCCTCTGTGGCAGCCTGCGGCAGGATGTGATTTTTGAGATGGCGGTCGCTGAGACAAGACGGGATGCGGCCAAAAGGACGGCCGCCCTCCATGGGCGCCTGCGGCGGATTTGATGCGTACACGTAGCTTTGTCGGGGAAGTGACCGAAGGCTGCCGGCCATGGTCGGAGGGCGGCCGCCCTGACCGCCTTCCACGAAACTCCGGCTATAAAAGCCCTCTTCAATCCCCAACTCAAAACACACCATCTCACACCTATCTCAGATCAAAAAGGGTGTCTTCTTCCTCCTCAAAACTCGGATTTCCACCATTGTTGGACCTTCAACTTCAATCTTTCATATATTTCTCATTTTAGCTCCAATTTGTAAGTTCTTTATATGAAAATTCATCTTCTCGTCGTGTAGATTCTGAATATATTGTTTTTATTTTCCAAATGTTAGTGAAATATTCTCTGCATTAATTTTAAGAATTTCGTATTTTCCATATTTATTGAAGAAAAATAGTTCTTGTTGTTATATTAATCTCCTACTTAGATAAACTCAATACCTAGTACAAATGATGTTTATTTGTGACAGAAATGGATGTTGAGATGTTCGGAGTATTCACTTTAGTATTTTATTTTGTTCTTATGATTTATGATCATGTCTTATTTTATATGTAAAGTGTTAAAACTAGTAATGAGTTGTTGTAGTTAATTTACTCTTGGGAATGAGTTGAATTAAAGAATATATGTTGACCTTGTTTGACTGAAAATTAGGAGTTTAACTAATGTTATGAACTAGTTGTTTAAAATGATTAATTTGATTACTTAATAGATTTGGTCATTTCATTAATTAAACTTTGGAAGATTATTTATAACTTGTCTATGAGATTATAAATAGTTTAAGCCAACAATATTGAGCACATTAATGGAGCCTAGAGATAGGATAAATTAATGGTTAGAATTTAATCTTTGTCTATGAGGAATAAATTCAATTGTTTAATATGAGAAATTTAATTAATTAATGAAGTTGACCATTTTATTACGGAGTAGCTAAAATGCGGAAAGTTATATCTATCTTATCTATGAGATTAGAATATAATTTAGGCCAAACATTTTAAACACATTAATGAAGCCTATAAATAGGATAAATTAGTGAAAGTAACTTAAATCTTGTCGATGAGAAAAGAAATTACTATTCCAATCTTTAGTTAAAAATACACCTAATTATTAGGTCCAAGCTAAAAGGATGTACCCATATTTTATAATTCAAGTCATTGCCCTTCTTTGATCAATCCATTTAGAGTTTAATATTATATTTTTCATTTAGTTTATTTTTGAACCATCATTATTATTTTCATAATTTAATTTACTTTCTTTTTCAAAAAGTAGGTTAGAAAATCAATCAAAAATTTTAATTTCGAAAGCTTTCAATAATTTGCTATAATCTGTGACTGGACAGCTGGACTTAAAATCAAGAAACTCCTCCGTCATTTCTCAAGAGACACGATACTCGAGGAAAAACCAAAAGGTTAGACTCCGTTTTACTACAACGTCGCGTAAGCGGGTTATCATAATACTATTTAAATAGTATTGCAATCATATTTTATTTAATTACAACGACACTATCAATTATACGATGAAAAATAGATTTATTTACTTTAAGGTGTTTTATGTGATTTCTTTTCTTCCACAAATTCAACCGATTGAACTATTTTTGACCAATTTGGATTTCACCTATTACAACAGATTCCTCACTGGCCTGGACGACAGGCTCCCTGTTGGGCTGTAGGCAGGTTGCTGGCCGGGTTGCAAGGCAGGCTTCTAGCTGGGCTGGAGGCAGGTTGCTGGCCGGGTTGGAAGGCAGGCCGTCTTGGGGTTCCACTCCTTGATGGGTCTGATCGGTTGGGTCGACTCGAGCTCTGGGTCACTGGGCCTGGGCTTGTTGGTCCAAGTTTGGGGCCTGGGCCAATTATGCTCTGGGCCTAGTCCTGTAACCCCATCACGAGTCCCCCACTCCCTTAGTCGAGTAGTAGACTCGGCTAAGAGGGAGTAGTTCTACTCAGCTTCCAATTAAAAAATATTCACATACTAGGGAGCCGTAACTGCGGATTCTGTCAATCCCGCAATTCTATGGAGATTTCCATTTTTTTTAAAGGCCCCAAATTAATTCAATCAGCATTCTAGCATTCCACCAGCCAGCTTTCTACCAGACTTCAAATCCACACCAGCTTCCAAAAATTCATGAAATTCATTATTACAATTTTATAAATTATTTTCGCAATTTATTTTATCTTTCCCTTTTTGTTCTTTCTTTCCTTTCCTTTTCTTTCCTTTTCTTTTCTTTCCTTTCTTTTCTTTTTCCTCTCTCCTGGAAATGTGCGCCTGCTTTCCGTCGACCCAGAGCCGTAGTCAGCCACCGGTTTGACCGACGCCCTGCAGGTCAGGTCTCCCACCTCGCGGATTCCAGTCGGCCGACGGTTGTCTTGTGCGGCTCGTCGGCGTCCCTAAGGTCTGGCGACTGTCTTCCCCAACGGCCGGCGTCATTTTTGGAGTTCTGCAGATCCGGCCGGCGGATCAGCGCCGCTTGAAGGAGTTGGAGGCCGGCAGACGAACTCGAGCAAGACCTCGACCGGCGAGGTTGATGTAAATCCTTCAGCCGGCCGTGCAGCAGTGCAGCCTTGCAGATCGGCTGAACTATTTCAAGGTCGTGGAAGCTTCTGGGCTCCAGGCAGATTCTGGGCAGTGACGCCATCCAAGGAGGTGGCTTCCTAAGTTGGCTGAATTTTCTCTAGGCTGTCGGTGTTCTTCCACCTCGGCCGGCGGTGGGTTTCCCCGGACAGCCCCAGCGTGGGGCTGGGCATATCTAGCGGCACCTCCAAGTCGTCCGTGCATGTGAGGTCGGGGCCCCACGTTTTGCCTCTCCATGGAGCCAGTCCGAATGCTTGCCCGGTGAGAGTGGCGAGAGGGCTCGCCTCCGTCCATTGCATTGAGCGCCCCTGCCGGGTGCCCCTCCCAGCCTGCCGATGGGACCTGCTAAGTTGTTGGGAGACTTCTTCCCTTCTTTGTTGGTTGGATCCAGAGCGTCGCTCGTCACGCTGCCTGGAGGACAACTCCACATTTGCCAGCGTCTATTGACGGGCAGGCTCATCCATGTTACCGCCAGACACCATTTGCTGGAAACCTTGAGCCAATGCCCCCAGAACTCGAGTTGTCTCCTGTAGGGCTTCCACCCCGGCATTGAGTCGAGCTAGGTCCATGCACGGAGCATGACGTCGGCCTCCCCCCTACCGGATGCGGACCGAGCGCTCACCCTGGGTGTGGTTGAGCGTCACCCTAAGGTCGCCGTGGCCTGACAACCGGTTCTGAAGGTCGCCTTGGCACGCCGCCCCCTGTTTTGTCCATGGTTGTCGGGGGCATGCTGGCGGCTAGGCCGGGTGGATTCCTCGGTGTGGACTCAGACATGGTCACGTCGGGACGAGATTCTGGCCATCTTCCTTTGTGGTTCCTACTCGAGCGATGTGAGAGACAATCGAGGCTCTCAATGAAAGCACCAATGTTGGTCCAAAATAGGACGCTCGTAAGCTTTTAGGAAAGCTACGTAAGAGCACTCAAGCAAGAATTTAGGAAAGTATGAATATGGAAAGTTGCAAAGGGAATTTGGTAGCCAAAAATAGCATATCTATAATTCGAATCGAATTTGCCTTTTATAGGCGATTACAATTGGTAACTGCCAAAGATACTAATGGCTAATTAATTACAACATTAATACAGAATTAAATACATAATTAAGTCACACATTAATTACTTTGGCCATTATTGTTCCTGGCTGGCAAGTTGGATGCTTGAACTTCCTCCTGCTGGAGTGGACGATAGGTTCCCTGCTGGGCTGTAGGCAGATTGCTGGCCGGGCTGCAAGGCAGGCTCCTAGTTGAGCTGGAGGCAGGCTACTGGCCGGGCTGAAAGGCAGGTCGTCTTGGGCTTCCGCTCCTTGATGGGCCTGATCGGTTGGGCTGACTCAAGCTCTGGGTCACTGGGCCTGGGCTTGCTGGTCCAAGTTTGGGGCCTGGGCCGATTAGGCTCTGGGCCTAGTCAGAAAGCTGACTACTGGAATGCTAGGATGCTGAAGAAATTAATTTGGAAATCTCCATAAAATTGTGGGAGAGACAGAATCCACAATTATGGCTCCCTGGTATGTGAATAATTTTAAGTTGACAGCTGACTTGAACTACTCCCTCTTAGTCGAGTCTACTACTTGATTAAGTGAGTGGGGGACTCGTGATGGGCGTTATGGGACTAGGCCCAAAGTTTAATCTATCCAAGCCCCGAACTTGGACAAGAAGGCCCAAGCCCAACGACCCAGCACTCGAGCCGGCCCAACCGATCAATCCCATCGAGGAGTGGAAGCCCAAGATGGCCTGCCTTCCAGCCGAGCCAGCAGCCTGCCTCCTGCCCAGCGGGGTGCCTGCCTTCCAGCCTAGACGACAGCCTGCCTCCAGTCCGGAGAGGTGCCTGCCTTCCATCCCGGCTGATAGCCTGCCTCCAACCCAGTGGGGAGCCTGCCTTCCAGCCTGCCTCCCGTCCAGCGGAGCGGCTGCCTCCAGCCCAACGGGGTGCCTGCCTTCCATCCCGACCGATAGCCTGCCTCCTGCCCAGTGGGGAGCCTGCCTTCCAGCCCAGCCAGGAGCCTGCCGACCAGCCCAGCTGGGAGCCTGCCTTCCAGCCCAGCCAGGAGCCTGCAGTCCAGCCTAGGTGGGAGCCTGCCTTCCAGCCTGGCCAGCAGCCTGTGTCCAGCCCAAAGGGGAGCCTGCCTTCCAGCCTAGACTGGAGCCTGCCTCCAGCCCGGCCAGAAGCCTTCCTCCGGCCTAGAGGGGAGCCCACCGTCCAGTCCAAGAGGAGGGAGCTCAAGCGTCCAACCTACCAGCCAGGTCGACCTGCCAGCTACGAACAATAACGGCCAAAGTAATTAATGTGTGACTTAATTATGTATTTAATTCCGTATTAATGTTTTAATTAATTAGCCATTAGTATCTTTGGCAGTTACCATTTATAATCGCCTATAAAAGGCAAGTTCGATTCAAATAATAGATATGCTATTTCTGGCTACCAAATTCCCTTTGCAACTTTCCATATTCACTTTCCTAAATTCCTGTTTGAGTGCTCTTACGTAGCTTTCCTAAAAGCCTACGAGCATCCTATTTTGGACCAACAGTAGCCCTTGAAGTTGGATTTCATATGGAACTTGAATCGTGTTCTTTGGATGTTTCTACAAAAAGATATACTTGGATGATTGACAGAAGGTCATCCTGATCATCGTTTTCAAGCTTTATTCGTCTTCATATGATCCCGTAGCCAATCCTAGAGCACTTTTGTCATCAAATCTTTGTCGTGAACCTCCCGGTGACCTCCAAATCTCTCAAATTCTTCTTGAATGCTCCTCAACTCATCTCAAATGCTTCTCACGTGCCAATGTCGGGCTCAATTTCCCTTATTTTAACTCCAATGACCTCTATCAGATAGTCCAAAAGCGGAGCGAGTCTTTGAGTGACTATCTACATCGATTCAACAAAGAGAAGGTGTCAATTCCTAGATGTGACATACCAACAGCCGTCAACGCATTCAGAAGAGGTTTATATGAAGATTCAGAGGTGTACCACAAACTGACGAAATACCCTTGTCGGTCCTTCGAAGATGCCCAACCAAAGACGTTGGCTTTCAACCGTCTAAAAGAGGACTTACGATCCCGTCCAAGACAAATTGAGCATGAAGGGGGGCAGAGAAAACCAGAATCTCTAGGAGGCATGATTACAAACATGGAAAACCATATTCGAGACCTGAAGAACGAGTCGTCACTTCTGTGACGAGATAAATCTGACGACATGATCGAAGTCGTCGGACAGGGGACATGTCGTTCGATGACAGACAGGTTCTGAAGAGCTTCAATATGGTACCTTTAAAGTTGTTTAATTTTTAGTTTAATATTTTATTTTACATAGTGTTGTCACTCTTCTGATGAGATAAACCAGACGACATGACCGAATTCGTCAGACAAGGGAGCATGTCGTCTGATAATAGACAGGTTATGATGATAAATATTTCTCTAGTTTTGTATACATACTTTTAATTAATTACTCTCATTTATCTATAAGCAGTCACTAACTTAAGCATCGGAGGGCCGTTGGCTTCTAGCCAACGGCTGACGTTAGTAAATTCTTTTATGCAAGAACAATCAACAATTGACGATGACAGAATCCTAATGCACATCAAACAAAGCCATACAAAAACGTCAAAACACAATTGACGGGGGGCTTACAGAATCTTAGGGGAAGAAGTGGGGTTTTCATGTACGCTAAACATGGGTATAAACACCACCGATTCTCCGCAATATTGTGGCCAAAACTACGTAAATACACAACAGTAGCATGTGCTCCAAGAGCATAACAACAAAATCTCCAAAACATAAGGAGACAATACGAACAACATTGACATAAATCATAAATATTCATGTCGATGATATTACTAAAATCATAAATGAAACAGTATTCAGTGTTTTTACAGGATTTCGATTACATTCATGCAACCCGACTCATCATCTTTTGCAACGGACGAAGTTCCCTTGGCCAACTGAAGTGTCGACATCAATCTGGATGAAGTTTCAACTCGTCAGCATTGCCTACTTATGATCATTAGCACAAATTTGGAGGAAGAGGATAGGAAGATCAGCCTTCAATCCTTGTTGCTTCAGAGACAAGTTAGATCAGAAACTACTTGCACGGAAATTAAAGAAGTCGTCCCATTAGACGAATGACGGGTTGAAAGAAACATGTTGTCAAAAAAGTGATGAGTTGACAAAAGCATCTTGTTACATGGATGGCAGGTTGACAACATGTCTCATCAGACATAGGACGAGTTTATGTGGGCAATATTCAAAGACGACATGTATAGATGTTTTTGACATTTCGAAAAGTTGATGCTTAACAGGTTGGCATATGCGCCCATACCGCCATACGCCTCAACTTCTCGAAAGGGGGCAATTATTGGGCCCAGGAAAAATGATGTTTCGTATGGGCCGATAGATCCAGAATTAATGGCAAAACATTCAGCTCAGTGGGAGATATCCATGCGGCACAATAGGGGTTTAATTTAATAATTCAAACTGGAGATAAAGATGGGAAGAGATAATAACTCAAAGTGGAGCCTATTTCTTGGGAGGTGCCACCTATTTTGGTGGGAAGTTAGAACTCAGTCATGCACATCTTTTTAGAATATATAATTGATGCAAGAAGCATTGTAAACATACGATCTACTTGAAGCACTAGCTCATCACTCTTGTATTAAAATATTCATGATGCAAAGTATTCTTGATTTATGAATTTATACTTATATTCTTGATCATCCCATTATCGATTCATATTTGTTCGATTCCCAATTTCAATTTTCAGATTAGTTTATTTTAACATAAACATATGCCACAACAAATTACTCTGTATAAAGTAATCCAATTTTACAACAGTCACAAGTAAAACAAAACATTTCAACGGAACAAAGAAAAAACAGATTGAAAACATTAAGAGCTTGCTTGGTAAATGCCGTTTTCTATGTTTCTTAAAGAAATAGGTAAAGTTTATGTTATTTTTTTATTTAATTGATTGAATTTGTATGTATGCGACGACTATGAGACTATACTATAATTACTTTTAGTTATATATTTTTGTAATTAAATTTCATTTTAGTAATATTTTTGAAAAAATCTATATTTTGTATATTAATACTATAGTTATATCATCATTCATAATACCAGGATCTAGAAAGTTTGTTGATATGGGTAGCTAGTATTAAGCAATCATAAGAAGAAATTTTTAATTCTTGCATTTCCCGAAGTCATGGAAAACACCCGTAGGATCAACATCATCGTCCTGAGCCCGAGAACAAGAAGAACACGAAGAAGGCGATTAAAAATCTTCATCTAATGCTCCCCTATTCGAAAGAAAAGTCTTCTTCATCTAAGGGGAAAAGTCTTTTTAAAAGTATAATCACAAATCTTTTAAAGAAAAATAAATCTACTCCCGCTATTGCATATAGCTCAATTAATTAGTTGTCATTATATTTAACATTTCCTTATGAGTATGAAGAAGGTGAAGAATTTGAGATATTAGCATACTAGAAAGAAAAAGAACTGGTGTTTTCCATGTTATAAACAATGGAGAAATAAGTTCTATTAGTGTCGATTACAACGGTTGCATGTAGTTGAACAGTACGTAGTTCAGTAGCGCTAATATAGGATACATTTGAGTGTTCAACCACTTAAAATGCTTCTATGCTTCCATGATTGGATTAAGGCTAGACGTCGTACTCATGAACAGAATTGGAATATCACACCAACACGCCATTGCATTGAGACAACGAGACCCGAGAAGCGAAAGTTTGGACTACTAGAGTTTTTTTAAAATATTGGGGCATGTTTACTAACATAGATATTTGCCAGCTTTTCAGAAAACTGGAAAACTAGAAAACAGAAAACAGTAAACATGTTTACCAAAGAAAATTGCTGGAAAACTGGAGAAAGGAAAACAGAAAAACGTGTTTACCAAACCGTTTTCCAAAATGAAAAAAATGACACATGTCTCACTTTTCCTTTATGATTTGGAGAAGTGACTTTTACTAGTTTTCCAAATTTGGAAAACGCAGATGCTACAGGTCACTGCAATGAATTTGCATATTTACACCTAGTGGTGGATCCGGTCCCGCTCCGATGTCGATTCCATTCTATTACCTCCATCTTCATACCTTACCCCTTACCACTACCCTACCCTACCCACCCAACCCCCACCCCGCATACCCCTTTTCCCTACAATGACCCCACCCCCACCCCCTACCACATGCCCCTACCTCGGTCCCACCCTGATCCACCCTACCCTACCGCCATCCCTTACTACCTCAACCCCACCCTGACCCACCCTACCCTACCCCCACCACCTCATATATTACCCCTTACCCCTACCTTACCCCTTCCCACATGCCCCCTACCTCGGCCCCACCCTACTGCCATCCTACCCCCACCCTCGTACCGCCATCCTACCCCCACCCTACTGCAATCCTACCCCCACCACCATCCTAGCCCCACCCTACCCTTTCCCCTACCTCGGCCCCACCCTGATCACGACCCCACCCTACCGCCATCCTATCCCAACTCCCTACCCTACCCCTACCTTACCCCAACCCTACTCACTACCCTCACTGTAACCCACCCACTACCCCACCCAACCCCGTACCCCTAGACCTTACGACCCCATCCACCCCCACCCATACCTTCCCTCCCTACCCTGACCCCTACGAGTAGGTATGGGTGGGTATATATGAAGGGTTTTAGGGGAGTATGGGTAGAGTGTAAGATCGTGGTAAGAGTAGGGGTAGGGTCAATGGTGTGGAATTGGGTGTAGGGTGTAAGGTGGGGGTACGAGGTATAGGGGCAGGGTAGGGGTTTGGAGTATGGGTACACGTACGAGGCGATCGACCCCACATATTATATTATATATTTGTGTTCATGAATGTGTGTGTTTATATATGTATAGGGTTATTTTGGACATTTTAATGTTAAACGGTGTTTTAAACCTTTTGAAGTAAACATGATCTTATAACATTGCTTATGTTATGTGTCGCTTATTAACGCGAGTCTTAATAAGCACTATTTAGTAACCCGTGAAGTAAACGTGTCAGTCTTCTGGATGATCACAGAACTGGGTGAAAAAATTGATGCACATGTTTTCAGATTTGAAAATGGAAAACTAGAAAAAAGCAACAGAAAACTGGAGATAAAAAAACAGAAAAATAAAAACAGAAAATTGGAGAACAAAAAACAAAAGTAGAAAACAGGAAAATATCTTTGTTAGTAAATAGGCCCTTAATTTTTTCCTATTGCATTGTATAATAAAAATAAAGAATGAGGACTTTAATTTCTCCATCATTGACTCATTGTTAAGAGAAAGGGCCTTTTTATTCCAATATTACTAAAATGAATGAAAAACACAAAAATTGACATGTTTTAAAATTTTCCTAAAAAGTGACTAAAAGTCGTTTAATCCTTGTATTTAATCATACATTTATTATTATAATATTCTTTATATATATTTGATTATAAGTCCATATTTTGCAACCACTAACATCGTCGTGGCCGCCAAGCCCAACACCACTTCCGCCGCCGCCGCAATCGGCACTGGCACCGGCACCACCAGTCACTATCTCAATGACTCCGGCCAAAGTGACTGCCCCTCCGGCCATAGTGACTGCGGAATAAAATGTACAAAAATAACATTACATCGTACCTTTTATTCCGCACATTTCAGTTTCACCTAGTGCACATTTCAATTTCACCTAATGCACAATTCAGCTTCACTTAATGACATTGTATCATACGCTTTGTGTTTCACATTTCAATTTCACCTAATGCACATTACAGTTTCCTCTAATGCACATTGAATTTCAATTAAAGCAAATCTAACGGTTCAGGTTCGTTCTCATTTCTCTTATACTCCCTCCGTCCCTCAATACTTTGCCATTATTGACCGGCACGGGAAATAATAAAGTAAAAACTATGTGGTTGAGATATGTGCAGAGGAGAAAGAAATGACAGGAACCACAAATTCATTGATTAAAAGGGAAAGTGACAAAGTTTTTGGGACATCCAAAAAAGGAAAGATGGCAAAGTTATAAGGGACAGAGGGAGTATATAGGTTTTGGTTCAAATAAGAACATGATCTTAAGAGAAATGAGAACGAACCTGAACCGTTAGATTTGCTTTAATTGAAATTCATTGTGCATTAGAGGAAACTGTAATGTGCATTAGGTGAAATTGAAGTATGTGCATCACAAAGGATGCAATAGAGTAGCATTATGTGCAGTTGAAATGTGCACTAGGTGAAGCTGAAATGTGCAGGATAAAAAGCCAATGTGATGTTATTTTTTGAACTTTTTTTCCGCACATATCAGTTTCATCTAATGCACACTTGAGTTTAAATTTTTATTTTGCACATTTCAATATCATTTAATGCACATTTCAGTTTCACCAAATGCACAATTTGGTTCCACATAATACAATCCAAGGATCCAGATTCGTTCTCATTTTTCTCCTAAGATTTGTTCTCACCGGAACCGCTCCCTATGTGTGTGTGTGTGTGTCTATATATATATATATATATATATATATATATATATATATATATATATATATATATATATATATATATATATATATATATATATATATATATATATATATATATGTGTGTGTGTGTGTGTGTGTGTGTGTGTGTGTGTGTGTGTGTGTGTGTGTGTGTGTGTGTGTGTGTGTAGATAAGAGATCAAATACAAACTATGCTTAAAATACTAACCTACAAACTCAATAATATGCATAACTTTGAATTTCAATATGCAGTAAAAATAATGTAAAGTTGTTGGGGTGAGATCACATACAAACTAGTCCTCCCATTCAAATCATCTTTACATTATTTGTATTGCACATTGAAGTTCAAAGTGTTTCATAATATTCAAGCCAGAAAATAGCAGTTTCATATTTACATTATTTGTATTGCATATTGAAATTCAAAGAGTGCATCTTTACATTATTTGTACTGCATATTGAAGTTCAAAGTGTTGCATATTATTGAGTTTGTAGGTTAGTAAGTTAAGCATGGTATGTATGTGATCTCACCCCTGTATATATATATATATATATATATATATATATATATATATATATATATATATATATATATATATATATATATAGTTGACAATTTTTAATTTTAAATTGAAGTCATCTTATCAATTGATAAGAATTAGTTTCTTTAGTGAAGTCTAATACGAAGATGAAAATAATGTTACCGAGTGTAATTTGATAAGTGATGATATTCTTGTCTTATTTATTAACCTTATTAGTTGTATGTGTTACCGAATATTAACTTTTTAGTTTCATGCTCGAAACAATGTAATAACAACATTAAATAAGATTGGATCTAACCATAAAAAAGTAAGATTGGAGTTTTTCTGACAAAATTTATTTGATCTTATTATTATATATATATATATATATATATAGATATATAGATATAGATAAGAGATCAAATACAAACCATGTTTAAAATACTAACCTACAAACTCCATAATGTGCATCACTTTGAACTTCAATATGCAGTAAAAATAATGTAAAGATGCAGGGGTGAGATCACATACAAACTAGTCATCTCATTCAAATCATCTTTGCATTATTTGTATTGCACATTGAAGTTCAAAGTGTTTCATATTATTCAAGCCATAAAATAGCAATTTCATGTTTACATTATTTGTATTGCATATTGAAATTCAAAGAGTGCATCTTTACACTATTTGTACTGCATATTAAAGTTCAAAGTGTTGCATATTATTGAGTTTGTAGGTTAGTAAGTTAAGCATGGTTTGTATGTGATCTCACCCCTATATATATATTGTCACTTAGTCTTCCTTTTCGGTATGTGTTAAATTTTCTCATTTCATTCATGTGACAAAATCGATGAACAATTATAACTTCAATAAACTTCATCGCAAAAAAAAAATCAATAAACTCACTGTGACGAAGACAATATACATATATGGCCGCGAAGGTTATGCCAAATAACGGGATCGCAATTTAACATATGCAACTTTTGTGAGAATAAATTAATGGAATATACCACATGCTTATTTGGAAGCTTATCCATTATACTCATTTATGAAAGGGGTGAATATATATGACCAGCCAACTAATTCAAAGTGGCCACAGTAAGGCGTACTCTATATTATATTAGTTCCATCTCAATAATGGACTTTGCACTCCTCAAATTACGTGAGAAATAAGAATATTAAAAATTGTGTGGTTGAAGTTTGTGATGAGAAGAGAGAAATGAGTAGAACCACAAAACATTTACTTTAATGGGAAAGTGAAAAAAAAATTTGGAGACAACGAAAAAAGGAAAGATGACAAAGTCCAATAGGACGGAGGGAGCAATACGGAGTATGTCTCAATCAGGGCCGGCTCAGACATACAATAGGTCATGTGCAAAATTGAATATGAGGTCCTAAAGTATAAAACACTATATTAATACTCTCACCGTTTTTAAACAGGGCCGTAGATGAGGGCGTGCAAGAAGTGCTATTGCACAAGGCCTCTCGATTTCAGAAGGCCCAAAATTTTAAATATAGTCTACATAATATAATAAATCTTTATTTATTTGATTAAAAATTCCTATCTCGTATTTTTTAAAAAACAAGCATTAAATTGTAATATTTATATGTAATTAAAATACAATTGTTAATTACAATTGTGTAATTTATCTATTTCACAAGGCCTAGTTACATTAATTAGCACAAAAGCCCTCGTACAGAATGGAACGAGCTTGTAACTACTTTCTTTTTCATACTTTGTCATTATTTACGTTTCTTAATATATTCTCTTTTCTACGTTTTCATTTACCTTACACCTCTACACTACTCCTACTATTTTCTTCATAAAACCCACAAAAGACCTAAGGAGACTATTATTTAAAAACGGTGAGAGTATTAATATAGTGTTTTATACTTTAGGACCTCATATTCAATTTTGCACATGGCCTATTGTATGTCTGAGCCGGCCCTGTTTTTAAATAATAGTCTCCTTAGGTCTTTTGTGGGTTTTATGAAGAAAATAGTAGGAGTAGTGTAGAGGTGTAAGGTAAATGAAAACGTAGAAAAGAGAATATATTAAGAAACGTAAATAATGACAAAGTATGAAAAAGAAAGTAGTTACAAGCTCGTTCCATTCTGTACGAGGGCTTTTGTGCTAATTAATGTAACTAGGCCTTGTGAAATAGATAAATTACACAATTGTAATTAACAATTGTATTTTAATTACATATAAATATTACAATTTAATGCTTGTTTTTTAAAAAATACGAGATAGGAATTTTTAATCAAATAAATAAAGATTTATTATATTATGTAGACTATATTTAAAATTTTGGGCCTTCTGAAATCGAGAGGCCTTGTGCAATAGCACTTCTTGCACGCCCTCATCTACGGCCCTGGTCTCAATTTTATGGTGAAATGTGCGAGAGTTTCCAGAGCCTTGAAGAGAGGTCCAACTTTAATCCCTAGTTAGTTAAATACGGTACGGGAATTAAACGAGGTTTAATACGTACACGATTTATTCGGTAACATTAATGAAAAAACGGTCAAAAAAACGTTGACTTTTAAAAAATGTGTTAATACGTATACGTGTATAATACGGTATCTGTTACAAAAATTTGGACAAAAAATACGGCTACTATTTTGAACATTTAAATTATATACTTCACAAAATAACATATATAGTAAAAAGAAATAAAAGTTTACACATATTGAAGTTGCAAATCTCATTACTACATAAAAGAATAATTCTTAATTGCATTAGTAGATGATAAAAATAAAAATAGTAATTAAGTCCAAGACATGATTTTGTAAACAAATGTGAACAAATAATACATAAAATATAGATTGAGCCTAAGTTAAAATGTTTATCTTTATATGATTATCAAATAACACTCAATTTAAGTTCATCATTTTTATCAAGATGGCGGATGACATATGCGACTGCTACGCACGCTTCTTATTATTTGTGTAAAAGTTTATATTAAAAAAATGTCAGGTTTAGAATAACTTTAATTTTGACATGCTTATTTGGAAAAACATCAGAAATCTAATACTCTGTAGTATTTTAAGTTTTAGTCTTTAAGAATGTTAGGTTTAGAGTTTAGCCTCCATGCAATTCATTTTAGTATTTAATAATTGTATTTTAGCAATTCAAAAACATGAGGTCACATGGAAGAGCTTTTCTTTTTTTCTTTTAAATTATTGTTGATCCCCTATATATTTATTTAATGTGTTTATTCAATTCATCAATTCATGTTTTTATTTTTTGTAAATTAAGGGATGCAAGCTTAAGCCGCCATGCAATTAATTTTTTATTTAATAATTGTATTGTATTTATTAATTTTTGGTTTTACACTATTGTTGATCTCATATGCATTTAATGTGTTTATTCAATTGATCAATTCATGTTTCTATTTTTAGTAAAATACGAGAAAAATACGTTTTATACGGGAAGTAGGAGTTTTTTTCCTTTTTAAACAGACCGACATTATTTTTCATTTTAAACGTGTTTTTTTGCTCAAAAACGGTACGCGTTTAAAACGCATTTAAAACGGAAAAAAGTTAACTAGGAACTTTATGTGTGCATAAAATCGAAGTCGTGCGATGTTAAGATAGGTCGTGGTTAAGATTTAGTGGGTTAAATGGGTAGGCAAAGAATGTCACATTTCGGAAAAGCCAAAATGGACACTAAATTCAAATTAGAGACTAAATTTTTAAGTAGACCAAATAGACACAAAATCTATCCTTTTACAACACATTAGGACACTGATAGGCTCGGACACTAAATATTGTTAATGGTGCTTCAATTATTCAAAAAGGACAGTTGAGAAATATATGGATACAAGTGTTACGTTCCTAGACCTTGTTTTATTCCTATTGAAATCTTTTTCCCATTTTCAAACTCGCAATCCTGATCCTTTCTCAAGGAAGATGAGAACAGACTTGACTAACCTGCTAACTTCATATATTTAGTTTTACTTTCCTAGACCTTGTTTTACTCCTATTGAAATCTTTTTCCCATTTTCAAACTCCGTGATATAAAAGGTCAATTTTGTGTTAATTTGATTCAAATAAAAGCTTGGTGTCTATTTTGAACTTCATATAAATTTATGAGTCTTTTTTATCTTTATCTCACCGGACAAAGCATGTCGTTTTTAGTTTTTATAAGTATCGCTAAATTTAAGTATAAATTAGAAAACAAAAATATGATATTTTCTATTCTTTTTCAAAAAAGTGAACAAGTATGCTCTCTTTATTTACTAACACATTTAGTATTATAAATTTGTATTTATTATAATTAAAAATTAATAAATGCCGCTCACCCATCACCACTGACTCCTCCAATAGTGACCACGAAAGCAATAATTTAAATTTCGTAGTGACTACATTACTGTTTTGCCCAACAGTTACTAGGAGCGGGAAAAATCAAACCGAAATGCAGAAAACGACCCTAGTCCAGACAAAATAATATTATTTGCTCACTAAATCTCGATAGTATGAACAAATAAGTTGATCAAACTGAGAAGCTACTTTCAAAAATTCCGAATTTGGTGTGTTGATTGAACAGCTTAATTATCTTGAGACTGAGAGACAAGATTTAAAAAATAAACCGGAATACCCGCCTTACAGTGCCAAGAACAGAACCAGGTCTAGACCTCATTCTAGAATTGGACCCTTTCGGTACAAAAGAAAAGAAAACGAGACTGCTGGTCTCGGATACAAAAAGAGGGATGCTCACCTAAATAAAAAACCAAGTTTTCAGAACTAATCTTTTAATGGAAAGAGAACTAGAGAACAAACAAGTTCTAGACCATATCAAAAGAAATCTAGAACTGGACCAACTTGGTTCGATAAAGTGATTCAAAGGCACAAAACTTGTTATGGATAAACGCCAAACCAGAAGACTTATAAAAGAAATAAATTCTTTTATGGAACCTAGAAACCCAAATATGTTGACATGTATGATAACCGAGTTTGCATGCATTGTGGCAAAATCGGTCATCATCAATATCAATGTTTCTTTCGACTCAAGGCTATAGAAAGAAGTGTTAATTATAAATGGTATCCTTGCTCAAACAAATACAAAATGGAATCCAAGCAGGTATGGGTTCCACACACTAACCCTTAATCCTCTAACAACGCCGACTGAGGGGGAACAATCACTGGTCCCTTGACAGTGATTGTTCTAAGCACATGACGGGAGATAAATCATTATTCCTCTCTTTGCGGCCATTTAACGGTGGAAAGGTGACATTCGGAGATATCGGTAAAGGAGAGATTATTGACGTGGGAAAAGTTGAAAAGTCATCTAATCACAATTGACAACCGACAACGTCTTTCTAGTCAAGGGTTTAAAATTTAATTTGCTAAGTATTTCTCAATTTTGTGATCAAGGTAACAGTGTTGTTTTTTATCATAATGTATGTCACATTGTAAATAACGAATCACAACAAGTTATACTAGAAGGCAAGAGACTTGAAAATACTTATAAGGTTGATCTTGATTTAATGCCAAATATAAGTCTAACTTGTCTAAGCGTGATTGACAATGATCCCCTGTTATGGCATAAAAGGCTTGGACACGCTAGTTTTTCATTAATAAATAAACTCAAAAATAATGATTCGAAAATTGGGCTAACTAATATAATATATTCACTTGATCATATTTGTTCTGCTTGTGCCACCGGAAAACAATCTCGATCATCTTTTAGAAAAAAGAATTTGGTGAGCACAAGCAAGCCCATAGAACTAATTCACATGGATTTGTGTGGTCCAATTTAAGCCCGAAGCCGTGGAAACAAAGAGTATGTTCTAGTTATTGTTGATGACTTTTCGAGATATACTTGGACTATCTTTCTTGCAAGCAAGAAATATACTTTTAATGAGTTTGTTATTTTTCTAAGAAAAATTGAACATCAAACAGGGCTACAATTAATCAAGATCTGATCGGATCATGGAACTGAGTTTGACAACTCACTCTGATGCATTCTGCAAGGAACGAGGCATAGACCACAACTTCTATGCCCCTCGAACTTCTCAACAAAATGGGGTGGTAGAACGGAAGAATAGAACACTGGAGGATATGGCCAGAACAATGTTGATTTCCAGTGGTCTAGCAAAAAACTTCTGGGCCGAGGCACTAAACACGACATGCTATATAATTAACCGTGCTATGATCTGTCCACTCCTATGGAAGACACCCTACGAACTACTCAAAGGGAGGAAGCTCAACATTAGTCATCTAAGAACATTTGGATGCAAATGTTTCATTCACAACAATGGGAAAGACAACATTGGCAAGTTCGATGCAATAAGTGATGAAGCAGTCTTCCTCGGGTACTCTACTCATAGCAAAGCTTACAAAGTTCTAAACAAACGCACACAATGTGTGGAAGAGAGTAGCCATGTAATTTTTTATGAAGCACTTGCATCAAATCCAAGCCAAGTTGATGATGGAGAGATAGGAATCACGCGCAAAGAAAATCAGCCCCAAGAAAAGGGTGGAACATATCCTAATGCAAATCAATCTGAATAACCACCACTGGATAATGAACAAGACAAGTCTGGAACTGAAGAAGGACCTGGAAAGACTGCATCCAGCCAAACCGTAGAATCAGAAGCTCCAGTTCCAAATACTTTATACAATTTGGTAGACCAACCCAATGCTCCAAGAGGATGGAAGTCTCATCGATCACATCCTCTGGATAACCTCTTAATGATTCCCTTTGTGATGAATTTTCTTCTCTTATGAGTTCCGAGTTCAAGATGAGTATGATGGGAGAATTAAATTTCTTCCTTGATTTACAAATCAAACAAACAAGCAAAGACACTCAAATATCTCAACAAAAGTATCTTAAGGAACTACTCAAGAAATATGGAGCGAGTGAATGCAAAACAATGACAACGCCTATGGGAACAAATGACAGGTTGGATGCAGATGAAAAGGGAACAAGCATAGACCGAAAGATGTATCGAGGAATGATTGGGTCACTA
This sequence comes from Cuscuta europaea, assembly GCA_945859875.1. Lineage (NCBI taxonomy): Eukaryota > Viridiplantae > Streptophyta > Magnoliopsida > Solanales > Convolvulaceae > Cuscuta > Cuscuta europaea. The sequence continues at coordinate 38,917,312 of CAMAPE010000038.1, forward strand.
CTATACCTAACGGCCAGTAATCCTGACACAGTTTTCAGTGTAGGTCTATGTGCTCGGTTCTAGGCAAACCCTAAGAGTATCACCTCAAAGTTGTTAAGAGGATCCTCAAATATCTCAAAGGGACTACGAATCTATGCTTATGGTATCCACGTAATCAATATTTTAACCTTATTGCATATTCAGACTCTAATTTTGCAGGTTATTTACTAAATAGGAAAAGCACGCCTGGAACGGCTCACTTCCTAGGTCTTTGCCTAGTTTCATGGAGCTCTAAGAAACAAAATTCAGTTGCTCTCTCAACGGCCGAAGCTGAGTATGTATCAGCCGTATCATGTTGTTCACAATCCTTGTGGATCATGCAATAAGTGAGTGACTACTGTATCAACTTCAATTGCACGCCAATTTTATGCGAAAACACAAGCGCAATCAGCATCTCAAAAGACCCGATCATGCATTTTAGACTGGAATATTGCAACACCGAAAAACAAATTGCTAACATATTCACCAAGCCTCTGGGAAGAGAAGGGTTTGAATTAATTAGACTTGAGCTTGACTTGATTAATTCTTAATTAATTACTGCATATTTTACTCCTAAACCTTTTATTATTTTTGCTCATCCTTGACTTAAAATCATGTTCGATTCTTACAAATCCTTTTAAATAATTTGCCTTTCTGAACATGTTAAAAATCACAAATAGGTAAGTGTTTGAGAAGACTAATTGTTAAATGTCTTAACTTTTTTAAAGAAAAAAAGGGAAATAAAACATGGTAAGGGAGAATAAATGTTAATGGGGGTGGCCGGCAATAGTTATTGTTAAATCTTTTAAACTTCCAAGAAATTTTAATCAAATCTTCCACCTTCCAAATTCAAATCCTTGGTAACCTCCAAGTGTGCTCAACCGCCATGGTTAAAACAAGGGGTGGTGGTCCTCCTTCTTCCTTATGCCGTTCTTGTCGAAGAAGACCTTCACAAGCACCACCATCCTCATCTCCTACTCAGATTAACCTTGAATCAGCCTCGCCACCTCAAGCTATGAGCCTAAACCCTAACGACCAACAACCGTTTGCGGCGGACTTGATGGAATCCCTACTACCATCCCCTGCATCATCTCAGGGGGAACGAGAAACAAGTCCTCAATCTTCTCTACCGCCCACTCAAACCACTCCTTCTACAACCCGGTATAACCGCCTTATTCGAAAAAGGAAGATTCTGCCACAAAAAATCACACGACGGAAAGCAATTGCCATGGGGATTATTTCAGATGACAGACAGACAAAGAACTCTCCTAAGATGGGAAAGGTTGCTGAAGAAGACGCTGCTACCCTCAAACAAACTTATCTAGAATGAGGCATTGTAAAGGTATTATCCATTCACTTTGATGATTTTTCATCTCGACCTCCGACTTTGTCGAACTCATAAACTTCCAAAATTGGAATCTTGTGTTTGAGTCCAAAAAATGATGTCCAGTTTATCATGATTGTGTGTCTGAATTCTTGGCCAACCTCAGTATCAAGGATAATGTTATGTCCTCTCGTGTTTGTGGAACAAAAATACTACTAGATACTGAGGATTTAGGATCCTTACTTTGTGTTCCTCATGGTGGTGATTGTCCCTACGATAAAAGGGAATGGCCTCTATCTCAAGTTTCCCAAAACTCCAAACTTGTAACCAAAGATTCTGCAACCACCACCTCTGAAACTAAACTTAACATGTTCCTTCTAAACCTAAACATGTTCCTGCTGCCTCCTCTGACCAAATGAATCTTGTTATGATTGTGAAAGATCAACTTCACCTCATGGAAATCAGTATGCTTCACCGTTTTGATTCCTTAGCAGAATCCTTGGCATCATTGTCCAGTCAGGTTGAGGAAGTTCGAACAGAATTCAAGTCCTTTCAAGGAGAGGTACTAGGAAGTTTGAACAAAACTGTGATGGACTGCGACGGAGGGTGGTTTCCTCATCAGATGAGAAGTAGATTGACATTACAATAACATTTTCATGACTACTATGTTTTGGGGGGGATAACACTTTAATACTTTTTGGTATTACCTAACTGCTATATTACTTAATTGCTATATATAGCACTGTTTTGGTTATTTTCTGTTTCCTTTTGGTTGATGCCAAAAGGGGGAAATAATCAGGTGCATCTACGTGTTGCTACACTTAAACTACTATGGTTTGCTTATGCCTAATCTGCAGGATTTTTTTTTGGCACCTATGGTTTGTCATCAACAAAAGGGGGAACTTGTTGAGTATATAGTTTTGTTGATGACTAACCCTACAGGAACAAAGGATAGAACTATCCTAAGGTCCAAACGGACGTCAGTGTTTTCTTAATGAGTACCCATGCAGGTAGAACAATGGTTAGAACTGCTCTCAGTTCTATCAAGAACTGAAGGAGTATATTTGGTTATGTTCTACGTGAATGATTGAACAAAATATTCAATACGTACTTATATAATAATACCTTGGTTACGTGCCAAGAATGTTATGTCATCATATATATACATGTCACATCTTACATGCATGACTAAGCATTCTCTTTGATGAGCTGACCTATATAGCTTGGTAGTCTATGGAAAGAATCTTTACATGTTCCGCATAAATATCATGTCACCTTTATAATAGTTAGCAGTAGCACATTTATCTATGGTAAATGAATATTTAACTATCCATGATTTGGTTGACCGTAGCTCTAAATGATTAATTTATTATCATAAAAGGTTGATGTGTCGCGACATGACTCTATGTGGACCGATGCGTGTTTATATTTGACAAGCCAATATATTACTTCCTTCTGTGTGATATTATGTATCTCAAATTGATTATTATATACATTGAGTTCGAATGTAAAGGATCCACATAGAAGGAAAGTGATTCAAATAATATCAAGGCAAGTTCCATGATTGGCTACTCGATTATATAAGGAAAGGAAGCATCAACGGACTTCTCCAAGAAGCCTTAATAAATACCAAGAAGATAGAAGCAAAAGGTGTGCTTGATCGAGCTATTATTGAGAGATATATGCGAAAATATTTACTAAGTCCAAGGCACCTGAACCTACTCACGGAGTTCTAGCTAGAGTTTCTTTTTTCCTTCTTCATAGTGTAATTGGGTTTTGAGGATTAGCTAAGTGTAGCATCCTCGGGTTGGTTAAGTGTGTGTTGTGAGAGCTTTGTTGTAAAGCTGAGAGGCTTTCTACCCAAAAGGTAGAGAAGCATAACTCTTCCTAGAGAGGATAGAGTTGGGGTGGGTCAAGGGTAGACTAGGAGAGTTTATCTTGTAACCACAAAGGCTTTATAGTGAGGTTGTTAAAATTCCTGTGATGGAGGTCGAGGTTTTTTAATCCCTTTTGAGCCAAGGAATTTTTCCTCATTAAATCCTTGTGAAATTACTTATTTCCTTTCACCCTATATCTCACACTAGAACTGGACGAAAAACTGTCACGGTTCCACACACACAATTCACCCCCCCCCCCCCCCCCCCCCCCCCGTGTTGCTAACCGTTTCATCACATGGGGTGTACCCGCCGCCCGTCTTCTTCTTTTTTTATAACGAGGATTCCCCCGGTCCTTGGCCAAGTTGTTCCGCCATCTTGCGGGTCGTAGCAATTGGCGACCTGTCCCTCCGGACAATTTCTTCCTCAATTGCAACGTAGTTTTGCGCTCGGGTCAGCACCTTAGCGTAGCTGGTCCCCGGCTTTTTCTTTAGATCCTTGGTGAAGAGAGTGATGCCGGTACATTATGTCAGGTCCTTGATCTTCAGTGTCTCGTCCCTCCATTGGACTAGGAAAGCGCAGAGGGATTCCCCATTGTCCTGACGGCCCCTCGTCAGAGAGCAGAAATGCTTCTTCGGCGTTGTGCTAGATGCGAACTGCGCCATGAACTACCTAGAAAGTTGATGAAAACTATCTATAGTCCCGGGCCTCAACTGCCTGAACCATTCCTACGACGCAGGTGGTGTTGAATAACAGCCTGCAAATGGCATCGTCAGATGCCCCTAGCATGGTGAGCCCATCCTGGAAGGTGAGAAAGTGGGCCTTCGGATCCCCGACCCCGTTGTATACCAGCGTGCCCAGTGGTTGGTAATCCCGAGGTATCTGTGCAACCATGATCCTCGTAGAGAATGGGGAGACGAACTCTTCGTTCGACGATTGAGTTCGTCGATCTGCCCCTGAATACCAGCAAGCATCTCATCTCGTGTGTCGGTGGTCGGGGCCACGGGGTCAATCGGTGCTAGGGTATTTTCCGTGCAGAGAGCGTCCGCACCGGGCTGCCTCTGGATGAAGCGGGCGCCCAGCCCCTCCACATACTGGAACTGTGGTCCCACATTGCTTATCACGGAAGTTGGTTCTCTGGCCCAATCATTGTCGCGCGGCATCACCAGTGTGTGGTTTTGTGCTGCAAATCGTTGCCCGCCTCTGGGGGCCTAGTCCCTCCTTGGCCTCCCATGTTTGGTGAGTGGGGGGTCCCGTCGATATGTGTGTGGACCGATGTGCAAGACTCCACGGTCTCGCTTGTTCGTTCCCCAAGTGGTTGCATGGAGTGGATGGGGGAGAAGGGTATACGTTCGGTTTCTGTCAAATACACGGTCCATTCTGCGTCCTATTCGTCCGCCATGTGATGCATGGTTTCCACCAATTCCCTCATGATGCGAGGGTCTCTTCTGGCTTCCAGGGGAATCAAGTCAGTGACATTCCCGCCATCTCTGCGGCTTCACATGCTACTAGATTGGCCACCAATTAACTAGGTGTGAGTCCTCCTGCTGCTCGTCGGCTGCTCGGAAAGGTCAAGAATACGTTCGAATTTGTTTCTTGCCATCTCGCTTGCTTAGAAAGGTTCTTAAGGAGCTGCTTTGGTGAGTTTGTTTTGGAAACTTTTAGAACAGTTTCTCACATACGGCGCCAGTGTTGAGGTTTATTCCTTCATCCCAAAGGTCCAACACCTTCCAATGGATTTCGAGTGGAGAATTTTATGGATGTATGATCCAAGCTAGGGGTGGATTCGGTTCGGGTCACCCGGCCCGTGACCTGGCCCAGCCCGCTACTGTGCGGGCCCGGGACCGGCCCGATCTGGCAATCCGGGACCGAGTGTAGACCCGAACCGGTGGGGATGGGCGGGGCGGGCTCGGTTCCAGAAAAAGTTGACCCGGCCCGGCCGGGTCGGGCCTGGGTCCAGGTCCAACGGTCCATTTTTTAAAAAACAAATTTGCCCAAAATAGTCGTTGGGGCCTTGGGGGGTGGGAAACCTATAAATACTCCTGGATGATGTTGATTTTGAAGAAGATGATGATTTTGACGTACTAAACTGGTGGAAGGGAAAAGAAAGAATGTTCCCGGTTTTAGCAAAGATGGCTAAGCAAGTGCTATCAATGCCGGTTTCAACGGTTGCCGTGGAACAAGAATTTAGTTCGGCCGACAATGTCCTAATGCAAACTAGAACGAGGTTGAGCGCAGAATCTCTTGAGATGCTTATATGCTACCACGATTGGTTAAAAGCAGCCCGTAGAGCTCAAGAAATTGACATCACCCCTTCCCAACACTTTATGGATGAATCTACAACCGAGGGTGGCTCTACCTATGCCGGAGATTCCGATTGAATGATTGATTAGTATTTCATGTTTTAATTTTACCTTCAATTCTCAATTGTAGTTCCTATTTTATTTTCAAATGTAGTTCCTATTTCATTTCAAATAAATGCACTTGAAGTTTGTTTTTAATACTTGTATAAAACTATAAAGTATAAAATATAAATTATAAAAACAAAAAAAAATCATTAACCGGCCCGGCTCGGCCCGGCGGGTGGCCCGACCCGTGACCCGGGCGGGTGGCCCGGCCCGAATCGGACCCGTCCAACCCTCGGGCAGGTCCTGGGCCCATGTGATACAAACCGGCGGCCCGACCGGGCCTAGGCCCGGCCCGGGCCCGACCCGAGCCCATGACTAATCCAAGCAAGTAAGATGTGTCAATGACAAGAGTAGTAAGTGGACCGTATCTTATTAAATGATAATAAGGATCCGTATACAACACACTTCAACTACTAGTCGAGAGGTTGTTCGTTTATCTGAGTGCTAAGAGCTAAGATAATTGTTATTTGCTAGGGAGAATAAGTTGCCTCAATAAGTTACATGTTGATGTGTACATATGTTGCCTCAATAAGTTACATTCAATCCCTTTAGATGCAAAATATAATTCGTTTGCCTTTACCCATGGTGATGCGTACTATGTAGAGGAAGAATGAAATTATTCTATTAAGATGGAGACTTACGGGGTGTTAGAGACTTAATGCAGCCATAAATTGATGACAAGTATTATGGAAGAGTTTATTCTAGAAGAAGGATAAATAAGAGTAGTTGTTAGTTAAATTCTGTTAATAACTAATATCTGTAGGCGGTAGTATGGTTTACTATAAATAGAATAGACTGGGGAAATAAGGGCAGGCTGTTTAGACTCATTTGGTCTGGGACTGAGAAGTTGGAGTTCATCTCCTTCATCGGGACTGTGTACTCGGATTATCCATTAATGAAGCTTTCAGTTTTCTTAGGTACCATTCTTCTGTTTGTTAGTGAATTTCTGTAATTGCTAGGGTTCCTAACTTTGGTATCAGAGCACGTTGATTCTATGGATGGAAGTGACGCCTTTGAAGATGGATTTATGGATGAACGAACTGGAGGAGAACCAAAAGAGATTGAAGGAAACATTCGAGAGGAATCAACAACGAAATCAACAACAGATGAAGGAGATGCTTAAGACGATGCAGGCAACGATCGCGAAATTGGCGGAACAACACCAAAGTCGTTCGCGAAAGGGATCGCATGCCTCCTCTGCTTCGCATCGCTCCTCGCACAGTACCTCACACCATAGTCATCGTTCGTCGCTATCGCGCACAGGTTCGCAATCAGAGTCGCGAACTACTTCCCATGGTTCGCAATCGCGAACTTCAGGTTACTGTTCACGGTCGCGAAACAGATCGTATATGTCGCACACTTTGCACCATTCAAATCCTTCTTCGTATAGCTCTTCGCAAAGTTCTTCGCAGGCATATTCGTGAAAGGTTTCTTCGCAGGCAGATTCGCGAAAGGTTTCTTCGCAAAGTTATTTTCCTCCCACTCAGAGTTCGCCTCTTTCGTCTAAAGTCTGTTCTCGGAATTCAGCTAGGTCAAAGACGGAGGAATTACCTCTATTCCACGAGGGTGAAGCGTATGCATGGATAGCGAGGATGGAAAGATATTTCCGAGTCCAAGCTATTGCAGAAAGATTTAAAGTGGACCTTGCAGCAAAGGCAATGGGGGAAGCTGCAGATGGCTGGTTTCAATGGTGGGACTTTCACAAGAGAGAAGATAGTTGGGAGGCTTTAAAGGAAGATTTGATTAAAGATTTTCCACCTAGACACCGACAGAAGACATGGAAGACAGCAAAACCAGAGTCATCGAGGTCTTCGCCAGATTTTTCACTATCTGAATTGTTGAGTTCGCAAGTTGCTCAACATGCTAAAGATTTCCCGCAGTCAATAAATAAGACTGGGTTGGAGCCAACCGAATCTGTAATCAAGAAAATAAATAAGAAGGACGAAATCGAGTAGAAAGGACAGATTATCCAATGGCAAGATTATGTTTCTCCGAATCTTGCAGACGATATGCATTTAATTTCCAGTCCAGTTGTTACGATTCAGGATGTTGATAAGTCTAGCCATGCCCAACACCTTGAAATACAAGAAGCAGAATTGCAGCCCTAGGTTGAGAGCATGTAAGACTACTCCAAGCTTGACTTACATACTCAATTTAAAGCAACTGAAAGTCATCTCATGTGGGGAGACATATCGGCAAAGACAACGGGAGCAATGACCCATTCCCTCACTCGTAACAACCCTTTCAGTGGATATGTTTCGAAGGGTATACATATCACTCCATCTGCCACTATAGTGGTAGTAGGTGCAGAATCTTATGGCGATCTGATGCAACATGTTGGGAATTTTGTTGATGATGATCAACCCAAAAAGTTTATATTGGAGCAGTCCCATGATTTTTCAAATAGTTTAAATAGATATCCTATTGTGCAGACTGGTTTAATTAATGAAGTTGGAAATCTTGTTGAGGCACGTATGTCAGTACATGGAAAATTTAAGGACACCTTCCTAGAACTTCCTAAAGAATTACTGATAATGGTCATGCTGAAGCACAAGAAATACTTTGCGGTGACTAATGAGAATGGGGATTGGCTGGCATACTTCATTACTGTTACAAATGGAGCAATTAATGAAATGATGGTGATAGAAGGAAATGAAGCTGTACTCAGAATGGGGATCCACAGAATTATGTCGGATGCATTGGGTGCTGAAAGAGTTGGTTTTGTATTCTCACGAACTAAATTTTGCTTGGTTTCAGTGTTGCATTACACTCAATAAATTACATTCAATCCCTTTAGATGCAAAATATAATTCGTTTGCCTTTACCCATGTTGATGCGTACTATGTAGAGTAAGAATGAAAATATTCTATTAAGATGGAGACTTACAGGGGCACAGGGGCAGTGAACCAGTAAGATTACAGGAATGACAAATATGGATCATTTAGGTTGTTTGGTTGAGGACAAGCAGATAAATTACACGAAGTGCTCATTACAATCCGATTCTATGCAATTAGTATTTCAACTATAGAAAATTTTCCCAATAACAAAGGGATTGAATGTACTATGCAGTAAAGGCAAACGAATTGTTTCAAGGCAAAAGCATGGGTCGTTTCCATTTGTTGAATTCAACTAAATCCCTGTTCACTATTGTTCTATTATGAAGCCAGAATGTTTCCGTGGACTGATGGAATTGCCTCACCTTCTTCTGCAGTTCCCAGAGGATTCCACCAAATGCAGAACATGTCTCAAGGGTGGGTGAATAAACCCATAGGCACCTCACTTTTCTACCCCTGGATATCATCTCCTCGACATCTCCATCTGGGAAATGGGACAAAGTCAAATCAACACTCACCAAGAACGTTAATGTGTTGTGTGTGCAGTAGCTCTAAAACTGACCTGGTATGGATTCTAAGTACTCCAAAAGTTCAGGGCCAATCCGCGTGGATGGCCATTTGATTGATATCTGGGTGTAGTCCACAACATTCTGAAAAGGCATTTCTATTTGATCTGATATAATGACCGGAACACACTCCTGTTTGGCATAAAAAAAGTGCCTCCAAATGATCAAGTAAGAGCAGAACGCATATTTGTCAGAAAAGATGATTCCACCAGTGGCGGGGGTGATAAATATGATTACCACAAAAAAAGACTCATAAAAGCGGAGAGTCCATGATGATTCTCCACGCGGAGCAAGGCAAAACTTGGCATTGCGTAGATGTTGAAAATATTGCACTCTTCCCAGCTTATCTGGACCACTGAATTTCAATTCTGGAGATTCCAACTGCAGATAACATTTTCTTAAAATTACTTTTTTGGAGGGTGGGGGTATTACATAAATGATAGAATATTGGCTTTGTAAATTCTAGCAATATTGCACAAATAAACAAGGAAAAATTGACAAGAATAATCCCACCTTTCACTGGTCTTCTCATAATAATCCCACCTTTAAATAATCCCAAAATAATCCCACCTTTACACCTCATCTTCTTTCATTGGACCCTGATCAAGTTTTTTTACCTTTTTTAAAATTCTTATATAAATAATCTCACATTTATAAGGATATGATTAAAAAGTGGAAAGTGAGATTATTTATATAATTTCCAAAGAAAGGGTAAAAAACATGGTCAAGGTCCAATGAAAGAAGATGAGGTGCAAAGGTGGGATTATTTAAAGATGGGATTATTATGAGAAGACCAGTGTGGGATTATTCTTGTCAATTTTTCCAATAAATAAAAATAATAAATGATAGAATAGGGGCATTATAGATTCTAGTGACATTGCACAAATATAATTTCCATAGAATAATATTATAGACAAAAGCACAGGACCAACCATTTCAAACTTCAGACTTCAGATTGGTAGGGGTCTGGAACTAGCACTTCCAGATAAATGCTGTCATTATAGGTATTTACTGAATTGTTGCAATATCCGGTATCAAATCAACTCTCAACATTCATTCATTTCATTTTTTAGTAAATATGCAAGAACGTTAATCATTATTATTGTGTCATTGATCTGGCATCCACGCAATTCATTTATTTCATTAACTGCAATGCTTACATATAAGGACTCTCTAATGGGAGCGGTTATTGAATACAAACCTTTTCTGGGAATTGTTTTGCAAGTTTGATCAGTTGAAGCCGACCACTCTTTCCTTGCGCTCGGCCTAGAAAGTTTGCCAAGTACTTCCTTTTTGACAAATGCAAAGGCTCAACTAACCGAGATCCGTGTGAAATAGTCATCCCATCATCAACATTTCCAGGGATAATAATGTCTTTCCATGTATTAAAAGCACTAGTGTCTCGTTTATCTGTTCGGTCACCCTGCACCGTTTTAAAAAATATAAGTTATCACGAAAATGTGGCAATACAACAAACAACAACAATAACAATGTGGCAACACTGCAAAAAAGATTAAACAAGAGGTCATTCGCTGATGCAGTTGCATCACATTTGGGAAATCGGGAGCAACCAAATGCAAACTGGTGCTTAGAAGAGGAAGAGGAAGTTTCTGATGATGAAGATTATTATACCGGGGATGAAGATGTTCCTAGGGTAATTATTCCAATAGCAAGGAAGCGGGAACTTCATCGACAATGGAGAAAAGCATTGATAATTAAAACCATGGGCCAAATGGCATTTCCAGTGCTTCAATTCCGTCTACTGCGGTTATGGAAACCTCATGGTTGAATTGAATTCATAGATTTGGGTTATGGATGCTACACGGTATAAATGGATCTGCAGAGGGATTACATCCATATACTTGTGGAGGGTCCCTGGAAGGTGTTTGATCAATATATTGTGGTTCAACATTTGGTCCCACATTTCCAACCCTCACTAGCCAAACCACAGAAATGGTAGTATGGGTGAGGTTACTGGGGCCCCCAAGAGAGTATTTCGTTGAAGACATTATAAAAGCTGTCCTGGATAAAATTGGATCCCCACTGAAACTGGACAGAACTACTCTGTTTGTGGCCCATGGAAGATATGCTAGAGCTGCGGCGGAAGTGGATTTACTCAAGCCATTGGTACTGTTAGGGTTAGATCTCACACACGCACGAACCTGAAAAACTAGAAAAGAACGAGAAGAACGGCACATTAATATAACGTGGTTCAGCCAGTAAGTGTTACTGACCTAATCCACGGGGGCAACTAGGGTTTTCTTTCTTATTGAGAAGATGAATGATACAAGTCATAGTTTACAAGTACAGGAGTCAATACATATAGGCAAACAATTAGGGTAAAACACTTGATAAGGTTCTGGGCCTGACTGCAACCAAAGAAACAGGCCCAACTAGGGCTGCCTACACATTTAACTAGAGCAGGCTGCTGCTCTTTGTTTATTTGGCTCCCAGATCTGAATGGGCCGAAGCCTACGGCCCAACAATCTCCCACTTGGAGGCTTCAAAACATGATCAACTGCACTCCACTCCTCTGTACTTCTGTAAACTTCATCTGTGTTTAGCTCCTCCTAGTTGCCACCTGCCTTCTCAACATTATTCTTGAAGGCCAGCTGAAGTTACTCAGAACTTCAGCTTGTCCAGCGTCACAGATTTAGTGAACATATCTGCTGGATTCTTTGCACCTGAGATGTTCTTCAAGTTCATTGTTCCTCTGACAAAGTGATATCTCATCCCGATGTGCTTTGTTTTCCCATGATAGACTGGATTCTTGGCAAGTTTCACTGCACTCTCATTATCACATTATCACAGTGTAACGAGTAATCTGCTTGCTTTTTGTCTAACTCGTCAAGGAAGTTCCTCAACCAAACCAGCTCTTTACTGGCTTCAGCAACTGCCATGTACTCTGCTTCGATTGTTGAAAGAGCTACACTTTTCTGAAGTTTGGACATCCAACTAACTGCAGTTCCTGCAGTTCCTCCCATTGTGAAAATGTACCCCGTAGTGCTTTTAAATGTCTCTTTGCATCCACCCAAATCAGCATCAGAACACCCTCTCAAAATCACGTCTTTACCTCTGAAACATAACCCCATCTTTGTAGTACCCTTCAAATACCTAAGTATCCATTTAACTGCATCCCAATGTTCCCTCCCCGATTTTGACATGAAGCGACTAACAACCCCGACTGCATGAGCAATATCTGGTCTCGTGCACACCATAGCATACATGAGGCTACCAACTGCAGATGCAAAAGGAACTTAAGACATTTTTGCTTTCTCTTCATCGGTTCTCGGAGACTGGTCTTTGGTAAGCTTGAAGTGACTTCCCAAAGGCGTGTTTCTTGGTTTAGTCTTCTCACCATTCATTTTGAATTTCTCCAACACTTTCCCAATGTACTTCTCCTCGGATAGTGTTAAAGAACCATTCTCTTTGTTTCTGAATATGCTCATCCCTAGAATCTGTTTGGCTGAACCCAAATCTTTCATTTCAAATTCTTGAGACATTTGTTTCTTTAACCTGCTGATCTCTTTCATATCTGCACTAGCTATCAACATATCATCTACATAGAGAAATAGAATGATATATGAACTCTTGAACCTCTTCACTTAACAGCAATGGTCCATCTCACATCTTCTGTAACCTATCCTTATCATGAAGTTTGATAACTTCAGATACCACTGCCTCGGTGCTTGTTTTAGACCATATAAGCTCCGTTTTAGTTTGCAGACCAGATTTTCTTTACCAACAACCTGAAATCCTTCAGGCTGTGCCATGTAGATATTCTTATCAAGATCGCCATGTAGAAATGTTGTTTTAACATCTAGCTGCTGATAGAACACGGGTAGAATTCAATTCAGAACAATCACACTATTAAGCAAAGGAAACTATGAACAGATCGTAAACAATTTATTGAAGAAGAGAACGTCGTAAAAGGTGTACAAGCTGTGGGACAGTTCGAGATGCCCAATCTCCAAGCTACCAGCCAACAACAAAATAACCGCCTGCCTATTTTCCTCCCCTCATCTTCTATTTATACTACTACATATACACTTACTATTATTATTATTTCTTATTATTAGCCTACTAAGCCAGATTCCTATCAATACTCCCCCCTAAACAACCACCTTGTCCTCAAGGTGGGTGATAGGAAACGGCCCTAACCAACAGCTTCTTTTTCATCCTTGCGCCTCTTCCTTCCCAATCGGTCAGTGCTTGCTGAACCAGATGCTTCAGTACTTGTTCCTTCAAAATCACAAATGGTGCTGCTGCAGAAGATATGTCTAGTGCAGTTTCATTTGTTGCAATAGCCGTCAAGCACTCACTAACTACAAATGTTTCCTTGTTTTCATGAGACTCCTCAAGTACTCTCATTTCTGAGACTATCAATGTGCTGGATTCCGATTTGATGTTACTCCAGTTACTCAAGTTACTCAACTCATTGTCTGCAACAAACCTTATGCAAACTTCTCCATTTATCACCCACTTTTCTGTATTTGTAATAGCAGATTTGTATTGTAAAACTTCAACAACCAATAGAAATTGTGCACAACAGTGCTGCCATGCGATTTCAGATTCTCTAACTGCCAAAGTCCCATGTCTGGGAAGTTTTCTTCTTTCTTATCCCCTATAACAGAGCCAATAGCTATTGCAGCAACAGAACGATCTTCAGGGACCGGATCCTGATGAACTTCAAGCAGAATAAGCATGAACGTATTGGTTTCCCGAACGTATTGGAACTGAGCTTTACCAAGCACCAACTGCTCAATCTTCCATTTGCTAATAGCTCTTACTTCAAGATATAACCCAAGCCCTTGGGTTTCAGTTGCTTCACTCTTTGAAACTGTAGCATCTTACATGTAGTTCCTTTTAGCTTCTAAGTTATTTGATGAATCAATATTTTCTGCTCCTTTCAGAATTTCCTCTTTCGTCTCCAATTGTTGAACTGAAGGTGCAGACAGCTTTGAATCAACGTTTGTTTCCAACTATGGGGCCCCTGAAGATCTTTTTCCTTTTGCGCCTGGGGTTATGGCTTCTGAAACGGCTGACTCCTTTAGGTACGTTGAAACTAGTGCATTAGGAGACGCTGATTAGGCTGAAATAGTTCGTGACTGCGATAAGGAAGCCCGTGAACAGTTGTTTGCGATGGCGATGAAATCTGCGGACTAATGTGAGAAATGGTTTGCGACAAAGCCGGGGAACTGGAGAAAGTTGCTTGTGACTTAGAGGAAACCTGTGAATTGAAACCTCTTGTCAATCTCGTTTCACTTGGAGGAGAAGAAGTTCGCGACTGCGATTGCGAAGACTTCTGCGCACGTGACGAGGTCTGCGAATAAGGCAAAAATGTTCGCAATGGCGAGCTGGGAACTTCTACGTGCGACTTGGGAAAAGTAGTTCGTATCTGCGAACTGAAGGACATTGTTGACGAAGACTTCTGAGATGTTGAAAGTCGCGTATGATGACGAGGATGGGATCGCAATTTTCCTCTCTCGCGAAGTTCATCGCTCAGTGCATCCATCTTTACTATTATTTTTTCCGTCATCGTTTTCATCTGTAGCAACGTTTCCTCAGTTGTGATCCTGGTGCGCTTCATTTCTTCCCTTAGATTCTCCATTTTGGATCTGGTTCGAACCATTCAGAACAAGAAAAAAAAATCCGGTGATACTACAGCAATTCCGATCACCAGAACAGTTGCTCTGATACCAATGATAGAACACGGGTAGAATTCAATTCAGAACAATCACACTATTAAGCAAAGGAAACTATGAACAGATCGTAAACAATTTATTGAAGAAGAGAACGTCGTAAAAGGTGTACAAGTTGTGGGACAGTTCGAGATGCCCAATCTCCAAGCTACCAACCAACAACAAAATAACCGCCTGCCTATTTTCCTCCCCTCCTCTTCTATTTATACTACTACATATACACTTACTATTATTATTATTTCTTATTATTAGCCTACTAAGCCAAATTCCTATCATCTACTCTAGATGTAAGCCTTCTGCAGCTACAATACTTAGAACCAATCTGATGGTGGTCATTCTAACCACGGGAGAAAAAATCTCATTATAATCCACTCCTTTTTTCTGCTGAAAACCTGTGACCACTAAACGGGCTTTGTAACGTTTTGACCCATAAGGTTCATCCTTGATTCTGAATACCCATTTATTTTGAAGTGCCTTCTTACCTGGCGGAAGCTTAGTAAGAACCCATGTCTTGTTCTTGTGTAAGGCATCCAATTCTTCTTTCATAGCCTGCTCCCACTGAAACGAATCATTCTGCTTTACTGCTTCGAAGTAACTTTCTAGTTCTCCATTTTCAGTCAAAAGGAGATAATTGATTGAAGGACTGAATCTTTCTGGAGGTTTAGTGACTCTAGTGGATCTTCTGACCCACTGTGTTTCAACTGGTTGCGGCTGCATAGGTGAAGGTGCTCCTTCATCCTCTGAATTTTCAATATCAACAGTCTTCGTGATCATCCTAAGACTCGTCGGTATTGGAATCATTCTCCATGCTCCCACTGTTTTGAGTATCTTAAGACTCTCTATTTCTGATGACATCATTTTCAAACTCAACCTGCTCTTTCTGAATCTTTGAGTTTTCTGTGCTTCTGTCTTTATAAAGTTCAGCCTCGTATCCAATGAAAATGTATTTCTTGGCTTTAGCATCTAACTTGTCACTATCTTTGATAAGATCATAAGTGTTGCATCCAAATACCTTTAAATGCCCATACTTTACCGCTTCTCCTTTCCACCTTTCCTCTGGTATCTTGAAACCCAATGGTACTGATGGCCCCGGGTTGATAAGATAAGCGGCAGTGTTCACTGCATCAACCCAGAACGTCTTTGGAAGCCCAGCATTAAATCTCATACTTTTGGCCCTCTCATTCAAAGTTCTATTCATCCTTTCTACCACTCCGTTCTGTTGAGGAGTGTCTGGAACCATCTTTATCATCCGAATGCCATGTTCAGCATAGTAATCAATAAACTCTGTGCTAATGTATTCACCACCATTGTCCGATTTCAAGCACTTTACCTTCAGATTAGTTTCCAATTCAAAAGCAGTTTTCCACTTCTTAAAAATATTGAAAACTTCAAACTTATTTTTAAGAAAGTAAACCCATACCTTGCGTGTTGAGTCATCAATGAAGGTCACATAGTAGCTTAATCCTCCCGGGAAGAGACTGGCGTTGGCCCAAACACATCCGAGTGAACTAGCTCCAGCTTATGAGTGTTCGGTGTCTGACCTGTCTTCACAAAAGAAACCTTCTTTTTCTTGCCAAGTACACAAGGCTCACTGAACTCAGGATCCACCTTTTCAAATCTGGAAGTTTCCCCCTTGCAACGAGCATCTTCATTCCCTTTTCACTCATGTGGCCTAGCCGTTGATGCCACAAACTGGATGGATTCAGCCCGCTGGTCACTGCATTCATCTCATCATCAGGAGCTTCAACCATATATAAAGTACCCCTCTTTTTTGCCTCTGGCGATTACAAGATTCCCCTTGACAACTTTCCATTGTCCTTCACCAAAAGTAACATCAAATCCCTGATCATCCAATTGCCCAATAGAAATCAGAATCTTATTAAGGCATGGAATGACCCGAACGTCTTTCAAGGTCCAAGTGGTGCCCAATGAAGTCTTTAAGTCTATGTCACCCATCCCTGTGATGTCAAGAGAGTCATTATTAGCCAAACGAACTTTACCAAAATTACCTGTCGGTAGATTCTTCATCGCCTTCGTGCTAAAAGTAGCATGAAATGATGCATCAAAATCCATAATCCACGTTTCTGTTGAGTTTTCAACATAACAGATAAGAGCATCTGAATCATCAGTGGTTGCATTTACTTACTTCCTTCTTTTCTGAAGATTTAGGGCATTGATTTCTGAAATGCCTAGTTTCTTTGCAGTTCCAGCATTGAATATATTTTCTCGATTTTGACTGGCTCCTCTTTCTAGACTTTGATCTACCTCTGCCATTTCCCTTCTCTTTCTTTCTACCTCTCCCTTCAGTACTTAACAAAGCACCGGAAGATTCTCCAGAACTCCTCCTTCTTATATCCTCTCCTAGGATAAAGTCACGAATGCCCTCAAATGTGAGTTTAGAGGTTCCAATTGAACCGTTAATCGCAGTGACTGTTCCTGACCAAACTTTCTGGTAACGAGGATAACAAGAATAAAGCTTGGACTTCATCTTCAAACTTAATATCAACAGATAGTAAACGGGATATGATAGTATTAAACTCATTAATGTGTGAGGTAACGGATGCACCTTCTTTCATTCTGGTGTTTACTAGTTGTCTTATCAGAAATACCGTGTTTGATGTCGATGGTTTCTCATACATGTTCGACAAAGCCTTCATCATACCACATGCAGTAGTCTCCTTCAGGATGTTAAACGCCACACTCTTGGCTAGGGTAAATCTGATAACAACCAAAGCTTTCCTATCTAGAGCAGCCCATTCATCATCACTCATCTTTTCTGGTCTTTTCCCTGTGAAGGCTTGATCCAAATCCTTCTGACACAACAAATCCTCAATTTGCATCTTCCACCATCCAAAATCTTGTCCATCAAACTTCTCGACTTTGGTTTTTCCGTCATCTGCCATTGTCCCAGTCCTTCACAATCTGCCGGCTATATTCTTCTGCGGCAGTGCACTGTTGGCGGCACGAGGAGGCTGAAGACGCAGAGCAGCAGCAGTGGTGGTGGTCGAATATGTGGTGGTGGCTAACCTTGCTCTGATACCAGTTGTTAGGGTTAGATCTCACACACGCACGAATCTGAAAAACTAGGAAAAAAACGAGAAGAACAGCACACGAATATAACGTGGTTCAGCCAGTAAGTGTTACTGACCTAATCCACGGGGGCAACTAGGGTTTTCTTTCTTATTGAGATGATGAATGATACAAGTCATTGTTTACAAGTACAGGAGTCAATATCCATATATATAGGCAAACAATTAGGGGAAAACACTTAATAAGGTTCTGGGCCTGACTGCCACCAAAGAAACAGGCCCAACTAGGGCTGCCTGCACATTTAACTAGAGCAGGCTGCTGCTCTTTGTTTATTTAGCTCCCAGATCTGAATGGGCCGAAGCCTACAGCCCAACAGGTACCATATGTTCGGGTTGGGAAAAGAAAACAGGTGGTAGAATATGAGGGTTTACATATGATAGGCTTTGAATGTGGGCAGTACGGATACCGGAAAGACGGTGCTCTAGCTGAGTGCAACCTACGCAATTAAGGGTGGAGGACTTAGTCTCGTCCAAGGAGACAATTTTGGGAAAAAAAATCCGAAGCCAAAATTCCAGCTGATAGATTTGGGCCTCATATGCTGGTCAAACGGATAGCTTGGAAATGAGGGAATAACCGTAAGCTACAACTGACTAAAGGCAAACCCCACAAACAGAGAAGTTCATCCCAACAGAAGATAAGAATCGGTTTTCTTCTTTAAGCTATATCAGTGAGAAAGATAATAACACTGAAGAGAGACCAAGAAATGAAAGTGAAGGGAGAGGATTCAGACCGGTGCTAATCCGGTTCTTGGGTCACAAAATCTAAAATATGAGAGTAAATTAATAAAGACACTTGGATCTCATACACGAACGCAATCTTCCCAAAAGAATCTAGTGAAGACAAAGGAAATAAGATTATTAAATAAGGGTCAGAATTCCAAAGAGGATTCATCCAGGGCTCATAGTTCTATACTGAGAGAAGGAACACGCTTTCTTCATTGAAAGATGCTAAAATCCTAGATAACTCGAGTATCTTCCAGTTTGGGTCAAACTGTCAGTCTGTCACACTCCAGTGACACCTTCAAGTTCAAAAGGAATTACTGAAAAGGAAAACAAATCAGAAGTTCGATATAAATTCCATCCCTGAAGGAGACACGGTGGTTGGACAGGCTCAAGCTTTGGAGCTAGCTCCTCGTTTGGAAAGTGTAATTTTGGAGGTTCCTATTTCCAGCAGATAAATTCATTAATCATGAAAGTTCTCACTTGGAATTGTAGGGGAATCGTTAAACGCCGTGCCATATGTCACGTTAAAGACCTTATTATTAAATAACGGCCAGATATTTTGGGTTTGCTTGAAACAAAATCTGCTAACTCCATCAGAATGGTGAAAATGGCTAGGAGGTTAAGGATGAGCTGTTGGGATTGTGTTCCACCCTTGGGATTTGCCAGGGGCATACTACTTTTTTTTGGACCCGAATAGAGTGAATCTCACGGGGATGGAGAAATCTTCCCATCTGTACATTGTGATCATCATCATCATCATTACCCAATACAGTGTAATATGTTCCCTTGTATATATCCAACCCAATACATTAGTGAAAGATAGATGCTGCGATGAGATGAAAGAGTTCAGAAGGAGACATTCAGGACCGTGGTTTGTGGCTGGAGACTTTACCGATACTCTTTGGGCATCAGAACAAAGTGGGGGGAGTATTCTCTGGAGAGCAATGAACAGATTTCAGGAACAAATTCAGATATGTGATCTCTATGATACTCGTTCGGAAGGGGTTCCATTTACGTGGATATGATCTTTTAGGATGGAACATTGAATTTCTTTATGATATTAATCTTTTAGGATGGAACTCCAAGACTTCATCGACTTTAAACATGCAATTGATCTGACTAAGATCACAAAAGAACACATGGGTTTCGAGAATGTTCTATTCCAAAAAATCATATCTTGCAGGAAAATGTTCAATCAACTCACTGACCTAATTTATAAAAAATAACTCAGATATAAGACCTTAGATAACACTTCATACCATGTTGACCTTTTTAGATGTGTCCTCTTGCCTAGTAGCCTGAACCTCAAGACTCAAGGGAAGAGAGTCATTTATTAAAAGATAGTACCTCAGGAGTAAGAATGATAGAACGATTCAAATATGTTGCCCATGACTTGAACAAATGAGCTCCAGCTCCGCTGTGAATGAGAAAAGGCACAAATGCTACTCAGAGTTCAGACCGATTAAACAGCACAAAATTTAAGAAACATGGGGCACGTAAGAGGTTATGACAGGTCCCTTGTTCTTATCTAGTTACAGATATTGGGTCTTTGGCAGGCAATGTGGCACCCATCAATCATTATGTACATAAGAGCTCATATTGTAAAAAAAACAGATGCCAAAATAACTAAAAGGGTGTTACCTTGGGAAAACAAATATGTGATTGCGGCCTCCAGATAACCTGAAATATGGCATATGACTTAAAACCTGTAAGAAAAAACATGAAATTTTTAAAAATGAAAAAACAATATTCCGTAATCAACTGAAATAACAATGCCACTAGAAATGCAGGGTGAACAGAACTCCATTGCAGCTGAACTAAAGCGAAAGATACACAAAACCAGAGATTGCCTGGTCGTCAAACATAGCCAGTTTCATGATTCTGAGGAATTGCTACCTTCACGTAGGTCTGATTTATTTCTTTATCATTCAGACCACCCATCATACGTACACATTTAACATAACTTGGCACGAAGAACAAATCTGCTTCCTCTTTCCTCCTAGTCCGCAATCTTGATTGCAAGAGAAGCCTATGAATCTTGACCTGCTCAGCATTATAAAAGTAAATAGAATGATCAGAAAAAGAACATAAAGAAATACATTTACAGTTCCAAATATCTAGATCCTATAAACACATAAAGAACGAAATTTAATCAAAATGGAACTGGTGGGGTAATGATATGAATCACTATCTAATATGGACTGGAAAACACTGTTGAATTTGTAATGTTATGAACTCGAAGCTCCATTATACGAATTCTCAGTACAAGCAGTTAACCTTGGAGATCAAACAAAACAAGTAAGATAGCTGATATTGATTATCTCTTTCTTAAAAAATGGCGCATTAGTCATACATGAGAAGTTCATATTATCTTCATTCATATGTTACGTGAGAAAAAATTACCTGAGAGCCCCATTGTCCTTTCAGGCATGATTCAGGGGAAATATTCCCTTCCCGGCCGGACAACAACAGATTGAGTCCATCAATCTCGCTCGCATCGTAGACGTAGATTTTGAGGGAGAGGTGGGGCCCGTACCCGCGTTGGGGCCATAAGACAGACCCTCTGTCAGAGAACCGTACGACGTCGTTAGCGGATCCGAGCTCGTCAGTTGCGTAGTTGGTGGGAAAAAAAGAACAAGGGTTGATGGACTGGTGGAAGAGACGAGTGAAGAAGTAGGTGATGATGACTAGGGCTAGTGCGCCGATCTGATGGGTGCGGGTGCATGGCGTTGCGGAGGAGTAGTGATGAGGCGCCGAGCCAGAGAGCCTGATACTCTTGCCGCTCATTGTTGACGGCGAGAATGAAGTGCGACGGTGGACGGCTGAATGTGAATCCGTGAGGAAATCGCCCACCAATGTGAATCACCGAATGCGAAGGTTCATCAGAGCTTCACGTGTCATCTGGCTCATTTGCGCTGGTTCGTTTCCCCGCGCCTAGAAGCAGCAGTAGCTGAGTGGGTGGGTGACATTAGGGGTCAATCGGAGTGTTAAAAACCTAAGTAGAAGGGAAAAGCTGGAAACGTGAAACAGGAAACGCGAAACGTGAGAAACGTAATTTCTACAAAATATAGGATGCGAAACGTGGGGGAAACGTGTAAATATTAAAAAATATAAGAGTATATCTATAAATACTTTTTTATATATGTACATGATATATGTACATGATATTACCATAATTTGTTTAATGATCCAATAATAAAAGCATTCCACATGTTCAAATTTTGAAATCACAACATATTAGTACATACTTAAACATATAATGTAATTCATTTCTAGCGATTCATTCCGTTAGGAAATGTCTCAATGTTGCTATGACGAAATATCACACAAATTGACTATTTGTTTTTCAAAAAGACATTACTTTGCATCACAGAACTCTTAAGAAAGAGAAAAATTGGAAATTCAAGGTTTCCGAAATGCTAAATATTTAGGGAAACGGGTTTCCTCGTTCTTCTTAACTGTGGAAACGGTCCCGAAACGGGAATTTGAAGTTTCCGAAGTTCGGAAACGCTTCCGAGTTTCCGAAACGGGGAAACGTGAGCCGGAGAGAGTTTCCGTGCTTCATAGATAAAAACCATTCTTCACCTACACATTTCAAAGGCTATGAGGGGTTACTGCAAGCCTAGGGTCTCTCCAAGCACCAAGGTCAGATACTCACTCTCTATCTGACGGCTTGTAATTAAAGTTCAATTTACATCGTCCCATCTAATTGTCTGGTCGGTGTTTGGGACCCTCAGGGATGGGGTGTCATCTTTTTTTTGTGAACTCTTTTTTTCTGTGACAAACAAAATGTGTTTCTGTCACCGACAGATAAAAAGTCTACACAGAGTGTGTAAACATTAATAGTGTGTACAAAAGGTTTTTTGTATACAAGTAGACATATACAAGTAAAGAGTGGTGTTCGTGTCCGGTTTGACTAAAACATTTGTTCCTGTCCGGGTTGATCGAAGCCTCCATTCGGTTATGCCTGTTTGATGTCCTTTGGGTCGATTTTTTTTAGCATATTATTCTTCATGAAGTGTAGATTACATTCACCAAATTTCAGTTTAAAATTTAATTGGAAAGTCGGTTAAATAAATTGGAGGTCCCAATAAATTATTGAAAAACAAAATATTGTGGAGTTTCATATATGTATATGCATCGTGATGGGTCCTAATACAAAGAAGTCTTCTCATGAAAAGTGAGAAGTGATCTAAACCTTTGATCACCTAAAAATGAATTGAATCGATAAAAAATTGAATTGCAATACATCAAACCTAAAGGTGCAATATTTACTAATAAAAGTGCATATACGATATAAGGGTGCACTGATATACATTCTAAATACTCCAAAACACTAATATGTGCTCCCTAAGATGTATGATTCCCCTTTTTGGAGGAGACTTTGCTCTATCAATAATTGGGAACCAAAAAATGGTTTAAAGTAGACTCTTTATGTCACGCCACAGACCGCATCTAAACGCGTGTACAACCGTCGTATGATCAAGTGACGTCACTTGCAAGTCAACGTGACTTAATGATACAAGGCGTCCATGAACATAATTCATCCATACTCGGTACTAAACATACATAACAACATCACATTTAAACCAATGAATAGCGAAAATATTCAACGGTAAAGTATGGGCCACAACCGGCCAAAACATGGGCTCGCAAGTCCAAAATAGTTTATAGTAAATCAAATATCCATGAGCAAGTGTTTGGTAGTTTGAAAGGAAATAAGGAAGCACAAACCACGTCTTCCCTGATTTGAGTTCACCCATAAGAAGGTGCAGGTAGCAAGCCCTAGCTTCAACCTGAAAATGGTGGGGGGGCGAAGGGGTCAGTACAAGTACCGAGCGAGTAGCAAGCTAAATGTAGCCTAACTAATATTTCAAGTATAAGACCCAAACATAGGGTGATACATACACGTATAGTACTTTCCCCCAAGTTATAAAATACATATCAGTATATATATATATATATATTTGGAAATACTCGACCCGTAGGTCATTGTTTATTTGGAAAACTCATAGTAGTCAATATCCTTGACTTAAATCTCAACCCACCCATATCTTATGAGTGTATAGGACTCCTCCTGGTCCAAATCAATTTATACGTACGAGTTTGAGGACGGTACCGTCGTCCTTGGATTCTCTACCATTTATACATATGAGTTTTGAGGACAGTACTGCCGTCCATGGGTCTCCACCATTTATATAATGAGGTTTGAGGACAGTCCCGTTGTCCTTGGGTCTCCACCGTTTATATATTTGAGGTTTGAGGACAGTACCGTCGTCCCTGGGTCTCCACCATTTATACATTTGAGGTTTGAGGACAGTATCGTCGTCCCTGTGTCTCCACCGTTTACATATCCATTCCTATGATCTACCACATATATCACTACAAAATACAGGTAATTAGTGTCGGTTATAATGTCACTTAACGTCGGTTATGACCGATGTGAGTTGACAACTTGACACGACGACGGTTTCCATAACCCTCGGAAAAACCTCCGCAAGAAGACTCCTGTGTCGGTTTTGCAAACCGTTGGAACAACCGACGCGAGTAACCAACGGTATTTCCCTACGGTTCTTAATGAAACTAGGAGCTCAAACTAAATTTAATTTTTTGGGTTTGCCATCGGTAATATAGCAACAGTTAATGTCACTTATAACCGACGCTAAATTAGAGCACAATTCAAACCAGTACAGCGTTTCCCAACGGTTCTTAAACGACGTTGTTGCCTATGTTATTCTTTATACTGGCAATTAATGTCACTTATAACCGACGCTAGATCACAACATAAACCAAACAGGTAGACTGTTAGTTTTATTTATAACCGACGTAGAATACGCACTATTGAAAAAATGGTCCATTATATTAGGACTACTCCTGAATGCAGAAACAGAGAAATGATACAACTTCATCAACAAGCTAATATCATTTACAAAAGTATATTATCTAAGCATAAAACACATCAAACAAACATAAATGTTTGACCAATAACTCTTCATAGATCTTGATAAGTGTAATGCAAAAATATTCTTAGCGTATTACTCAGGACAACAAAAATGGCCATACCACATGACTAAGCCCCATAGTTTCTTCAACAACACTCATTAAGATAACAAAAATCAATGATCTAGAATTCACTATTCCTTCATATAGACTACTACAAAATACAAGTGATGGGATTAATTAACAAAAAATGTAGATCATGGCATGCTCCTGACGATCATATGTTGCTTCAGATCAGAATAATCAATCATCTTGTGTTGCTTGAGATGTTTCAGGACTCGATGAAACAACCTCCTGAAAAATGAAGAATTACAAGCTTCAAGTAACATTCTAGCTTACAAGATTGTAAAAAGTATAAGACCTGTGGACTCTATTAAAGACATAATATGGCAGGTAACATGCAATACATGGTTGATGTTATGTATGTACTTCATATTATAAATGAATGCATAATCCAATTAAGTATGTTGATGTCTTTCCACATTATGCATTGCTCGACTATGTGAGCTTATAAATTGTTTTGTTAAAACTATTATATTTTCTAGGCAGGCAGTGGTGGTAAAAGAAAACACTCTCTATTTCTACAGCCGTTCTATAAATTCACAACAGTCCATTCTCGTTACTCTTTTTCTGTTTTATAAACCCAAAGTTAAAATTTCGAGCATAATATGAGAACCCTTCACAAAAATAGTAATCATGAATTTATCT
This sequence comes from Cuscuta europaea, assembly GCA_945859875.1. Lineage (NCBI taxonomy): Eukaryota > Viridiplantae > Streptophyta > Magnoliopsida > Solanales > Convolvulaceae > Cuscuta > Cuscuta europaea. Next base: position 38,942,558 of record CAMAPE010000038.1, read on the forward strand.
TCAACACTTGTACACTAAAGTACCTTAACTTCACATCCATACACACACTTAAAATAGGAACAAAAGAAAACTCAAGTAGTGGGAATAATTAACAGGCAAACTATTAGAATAATTTTTATGATAAATATGGTGAGCAACTTACCTCTGGCAGTTTTAGTCCCAAGTGTTCTTCTAGGTATTTGAAGACATTACCAATCCTAGATTGATCTCGTTCTCTTTTGGAACACTCCTTCTCAAGTTTCTTGTTCACATTTAATAGTTCTAATTTTAGGGACTGCACTTGAGAAGACGTGGTAGAGCCAAAACTTCTTGTGGCTGAAGCTCCTCTACCTCGGCAAGTTGATGGACTGAATACTTTAGATGGACAAACACCAAATCCCATGCCACGAACTCTTCCATTATGTTCATTTCCTAAAACTTGGCCCAATGCATCAGTTTTAGAAGGAATTCCATCATTATGTTTCCCATCATTCTCTTCATCAACAATTATTTTTTCAATTTGCTCCTACAAATTATATGCACAAGTGTCAATGCATGTGGTTATGTGTGTGTATTAGTGTTCATACAAAGATAGGTTATGCTAACGAATGGACAACTTACACCAACAACTTTGGCATCATCATTAACATAAGATCCATCTTTCATCATTAACGATAAATGCTACACCTCGACCAAAATGTTGGCCGGTTTCCAGCTCCTGCATTGTACAATAACATGCATAAATGTGCATGCGAAAATGACAAGAGTCAAAGGGCTGTGAGGATTTAGAGAATATGGACATCACCATTTCATGTGTTCGCCTTGCGATACTTTTTGACCCTCCAATGTTAGGAAACATCAATTTTTTTCAATTTTCTGTATTTTGTTCAGTCATTTTATGTAAGTGCATTTCAAATGAATGAAGTTAATTTCGCATCTATAACACAAATAGATGACTACAAATAATATTTCAATCACAAAGTTGTAGAATTTTATCACCTTGCACTTTGGAGAAAACCAATAATTAACCCAAACTGTTCCATTGATCTTGAGGTATTCCGGGAGCTGGAGTGCCCATAACTTTATCTCTTGTGCTATTGATTTTGCAATAAACACTTTTTAGTCTATTTCTAAACTCCTTTCTTTTGTCACGTAATGATTCCATTGCCCATGACATCCCAAAGTCAGATTCCAAATAGAAGTGGCTCTACATTTATAGGTGATGTCATTAGAAATGTTTATAAGCACAATGGATAAGTAAATATAAATATAATACCTCAATATCTGCAACAACTTTGTCCTTATAAGATTTTAGATCTGTCCTCCAGTCAGTGAAATTCATAGGAATCACTTTTACATCACTTGCTAATTCTCCTAACCAAACTCCAATCAATCCAGCGCCTTCGTCAATCCCTTGTTGAAATCTATTAAAGTCAATGATCACTTTCTTTCCTTGCAAGTTCCATACATCCTTAGCTTTCAACTTCTGCTCAGCAATCACTACTTTTTCATCTAAAACATAAAGTTATTACATCATTTTATATCAAATATGAATTTTGAGTTATATGACCTATCTTCTTTTTAAACAAAAGATGAATCATACCTATCACATTAACTGTCCAGTACTTCCTAGAGGAATTACCTAATACAGCTGGTGTAGTATTCTCTGCAGAATTACGGGCTGAACTAGAGAGAGGTGATGATGTAGGAGTGCGACCACTATTATCATTAACTAACTCATGTTCTTCACTAGAATCAGGAGCAGAATCAGAGATGTTCGGTGATGAAGAAGTAGGATTAATATCTTTATTGACAACTTTATTTCCAGCAGATCGGTGGAGAGCAGATGGAGTGGGACAGGGTAAAGTACAAGTAGCAGTTGTGGCATGTGTTGGAGTCTTGTTGGTAAATAGAGAGCGCAAAGTGTTTGGTGCTACCGCCATTTTTTGTAGTTTTGACTTAGGTCCCATCCTGTAAAGATTTAAAAGCATATGTCAATATATTTCAGAATAAATAAGTGAAAAACATAAATTCAATAATACATTCTAAGAAACAAATATTAAATATTAAACATACACCCTGAGTTTGAGTTATCCCATTAGCAGAATCATCATTCATAAGATCTGGATCATCTCTTACTAGTGTTAAATCATCAATATCACTTGGAAAACTGATGGTTCTAAAGTATCGATCTCAAACACGTCCATGTGATGAGGTTCTAAATCCCCTGATTCTAGATCACATTCACCCATGTCATACAGATCTCTAGGTTTTACGTGTATAGCAACATTCCAAGGTGAGTTAGATTTATCCTCCACATAGAATACCATTTGAGCGTCTGATGCCAAAATATAAGGTTCATGATCCTCATGCTCCCATGGATACATATCATGGGAAAAGTCGACCAATGTGAACTGCAGGTTATCTTTTTTTATGTTTTTAAAATCCACCCAATTGCATTTAAATAGAAAAATCTGCATGTGACCATAATAGTTCAGCTCAATTATGTCAACTATTCTTCCGTAGTACCAAACCGTGCCACATACATGATTTCTATCTCGTGAACTTGCATAACTAATGGTTTCAGAAGCAATACACACTCCACTATTTTGAGTCTTTAGTGTTTGCTCCCTCTCTAAAGTTCGAAATCAAAGCCCATTGACATTGTATATGTTAAACCTTCTACAAAATGCAAGAGGACCTCTGGCAAGAAACTTTAGATCTTTAGATGTATTTGCATTGTCTCTCTCAATCTAAAACAAGAAATATTTAGTTATAATATCATACTCCCTCCGTTTCATAATCTTTGACACAGTTTGACTTGTCAAGAATTAAGGAAAAAGTGTTACTGAGGGATAAATTTTACTGTACAGTACACTGTTTGGACACTGTTTGGCACTGTTTGGACACTGTTTGGCACTGTTTGAACACTGTTTGGAACTGTTTGACACTGTTTTGGTAAAGATTTGTTTACCAAATAAGGAAATAAGGAAGTGTGTCATTGATTGTGAAACAGCCAAAAAAGGAAAGTGTGTCAAAGATTGTGAAACGGAGGGAGTATGAAATCTGAAGCCATACCTTGAACTTATAACATTTACTTACATGTTCTCTAAACCAGTTTGCAAAATTTTTGTGAACATGTTTATCCACTGCTGTAGCTGATCTAGTTTGGCTGTGTAACTGCCTTTTTACTTCTTCTCTATAATTTCTACATAGAAATAAGTTTGGTTAAACAATTTAAGGTTCTTTAGTAATAACTCATATAAGTATATATCTTCTCCTTTATTACTTTAAACTTACTCGATGTATTTGTTAACTCCTGGACAGTTAAACAGCACATATCGATGTGCTTGTAATAACTCCGAATCACTTAGGTTGACATATGAAGACCCTCCAACTGGTTGACCTACTTTTAGAAAGAGCGATGAACGTGGGACTTGAAGACTCATTTCATCATTATTGTGAGTCTTCTTATTAAACCTTGTCTCTTTATCTTGCATATACCTTGAACAAAAGGTAAGGCATTCCTCGGCTATGTAGCCTTCTGCAATAGAAGCCTCAGGTTGTGCCTTGTTTTTAACAAATGACTTACAATGTCCAAGGTACCTTGCATTATTCAATAAAAGTTGTCATATTAAAACTAAACACACTATTAATTACATGTATATGTATATTTACTAATTCTTACATCTCTATAGAATACGTCCATGTATAAGGAACATGGCCTCCAAGTTTGACTTCATTTACCAAATAAACAATCAAATGAACCATTACTGTGAAGAACGATGGTGGAAACATTTCCAAACGGCAAAGTGTAGTAACTACTTTTTCTTGTAGTTTGTCCAGTTCTTCAACGCTCAAAACCTTTTTGCATAATGTTTTAAAGAACAAACAAAGCTCAATAACAACTGCAGTAACTTTTGGATCCATAACAAATCGCAATGCCACTGGAAGTGATTATTCCATAAGTATATGGCAGTCGTGACTTTTTAAACCAGACAACTTACGTTTTTCAATGTCAACACATCTAGAAATCTGTGAAGCATATTCATGTGGAACAATTACATCTTGCAAAGTCTGCAAGAAAGCTTCTTTCTCATTGTTTGAGAGGGTGAAACATGCCATTTTGAACTTTCCACTGTCTTCAGGCCACAATTCAGGTCTTATACCCATTTCTTTCAGATCTTTTCGAGCATTCAAATTATCTTTCGTCTTCTGATGGTCATTTAGAAGTTTATTCAAAAAGTTATCAGTGACGTTCTTTTTTATATGCATTACATCCAAATTATGGTGTAACTTCATGTTAACCCAATATGGCAATTGAAAGAAAAAAATTCTCTTTTTCCATTGTTGATGTCCATTCCCATCCTTGTTTTGGCGTGACCTTTTCTTGCTCTTTGTTTCGTTTGGGTCTTTACCAAATTTCACAACTAGATTTTGGGTTTGATGAAGAACATCACTGCCAGACAATGGAATTGGAGGGCCCCTCTTTTCTATGGTACCATCAAAACACCATCGTTTTACTCTAAATGGATGTTTAGGTCCTAGAAACCTGCGATGACCCATGAAGGACCACTTCATGCCATGTCGTAATCTTCGTGGCTCAGAATCGATATGGCAAGATGGACAAGCTAAACCAGTCTCTGTGTTCCATCCAGACAGATTATCAAGACCAGGAAAGACACTAATACTCCACAACAATGCAGCACACATCTTGAACATTTCATTCCTTGAAGCATCAAATAAATAGGCCCCGTTGTTCCACAAGTCAAGCAATTCTTTAACCAATGGTTGGAGGTAAACATCAATATCATTTCTTGGCATTTTTTTCCAGGTATGATCATAGAGAGTATAAATGAAGTTTGTTGCATACACATCCAAGGTGGAAAATTATAAGGCGTGAGCACCACTGGCCAAATGCTATTATTAACACTCATTATTCCAAATGGGTTAAATCCGTCACTAGCTAAACTGAGCCTATCATTTCTAGATTCTGAAGAAAAATCGGGGTAATTAGCATCAAATGACTTCCATTCTTCACCATCCCTTGAATGTCTAAGTAATCCATCTGGATTATGCTCATCAGTATGCCATCTCATCCACTCTGCCGTCTTTGAAGAAATAAATAATCTTTGCAATCTAGGTTTGAGCGGGAAATAGCGTAAAATTTTGGCGGGGATGTTTCTTTTCTTCTTACTATCACTAACAGCATTTGTATTTATCACTCTCTTATTTTCCTTCCACCTAGAGGTTTTACAAGTCTTACAACTCTCACGGTTGGCATCGGCACCCCAATATAGCATACAATCATTTGGGCATGCATGAATTTTTTGGTAGTGTAAACCTAGCTTCTTTATGATCTTTTTTGCTTCGTAAACTGATTTGGGAATATTTGCATTCTGAAATGCATCAGCCAACAACTCCAGGATCTTGCCCATGGCTTTATCAGTTACATCACACATGCATTTAATGTGATAAAGTTTAAGCAAGAAAGAAAGCTTAATATATTCCATGCATCCTTCATACAACGGTTGTTTCCCATCCATTATTAACTATTGAAACTTGTCAAAATCAATTTTATTATAAGCTTCATCCTCAATGTGACCACCTTCGGGTTCACTAGTTCTCATTTCATCCTCTACTTGATTTTCAAAACCCACACGGAAGTCATGCAACATTTCTTGTATAGATTCGTCTACTTGGTGAACTTGTGGCGCTTTGTTAGCTTTAGTAGTATTTTCTACTACATCCTCCCCATGCCTAACCCATGATGTGTATCCCAATGGAAACCCCTTAATTATTAAGTGCTCAAACACGTCATCTTTAGTTAACCACATCCTAAATCCACATGAAGTACACGGGCATTTTATCTGATCTCTAACACTTGACCTAGTAAAGGCAAAATCTAAAAAGGCATTCACTCCAACAGTGTATGATGGGTGAGTTCTTGGCATTCCAATCCATGACTTATCAAGCATTATAGAAACTGCGTATTATGAATAAATATATCTTCAATTTAAACACATGGTGATAATGGTTGAAAGATTTATATCACCCCAAAGCTAAAGCAATATGGCTACACCACACACATTTGAAAGTAATGAAAAATATTATGTATTAACTTACTAAAAAGTGAAAGTGGGCAACGATGTGGTAACTTGATTGTTTAACGTAGATCATCCTTGGTCTTTAGTATTGTACTAGTAGTTGTCTTGTATGGTCTTACTTCTGAGTTCTGCAAGTCCATATAAAGGCAGTTTCCTTTTAGAAAGATATAATATACACATTCCAACCATAAGTTTGTATATATTACACTATGCGTAGAGCTATTTTGCAGATTTCTTATATATCCATAATCTCTATTCATAGTGTGTGTGTGTGTGTGTGTCCATTTTGAAAACATGAACCAATAAAATGAAATAAATAAGAACTTAACATAACCCCATTAGTATATTCACATGAATACAACACATATGAAGCCATACGATTATCTTTTAAGTTGATAGGTAACATATCTTTATTTCAATCAGCTTGGAGTTTACTAAATAACAAACGGGACTCCAAATTCCATAGTCTGATTTGTACACATCACTACAAAGTTTCAACACATTTAATTTATTGCCTAACAAGTTTGCCACAGTCCAAAAATGACAGATTAAAATGAGAAATCGTATAAACTACTCTAATATGCACGGACAGGGGATACTTTAACATCATCAAGAACAAAGCTGCATAGAGTCCCACAGTCATTCACAAATATACTGATTTATAAAAAGTTAAAAACTATACACTTGGACATATAAAAACAAGACCCCAAGTACCCACAAAAAAAGATATAAAAATCAGCTTAGGAGAGTACACCACACGTGAAGAATGATGTTTTTTTGACATAAAATGCATAAAACTCATTACTGAGAATCTCTTGTAGGAGAACATAAAAACGTATTGCATTGCACCATCTCTAAGCTTAGATATCTTATAAAGACCCGGTTTAATTTCATCAGCAGCTGAGCGACCTAATCCTAATTGCATAACCTTATTTCAACCAAGAAAAAATCTGCTAGAAGATTTAAACTGCTCTCTGAACTCTTTAAACTTCAGATTCCTCATGTTCTCGAAACCAAATATGTAAACGAAATTATGCTTCTCAACAGAATCTCTGATCATATTTATAATGTTCTCTTTGTGGGATCTATATTTCTTCTTCGTCTTGAATAGAGTCAATGGTCTGTTACGCTTGGATTTAGGCATTGTTGACTTAGCAGACTAACTATTCTTGGTTGTGCATATCTTCGTTTGCCCCTGTCTCCCAAATATGAATCCCGTCTCGTCTCCCTCACGCGAAGAATGGTGCTTAACTAATAGATTGATTTATAAAAACTATACACAAGGACATATAAAAATCAGACCCCAAGTACCCACAGGAAAAGATTACAAAATTAATAAGGTAATGAAATGCACATAAGCAGAAAAATGAAGTTTCTATGAACACATAATCCGGGGCAAAGACTTCTTTGTCTTAAATAAAACATGTTCAACCATCGTTTCTACCTGCACAAAGGGGAACTTTGACCATTTCTATTAACAAAGCAGATTGCTTACTAACTAACAGGGGTAGGAGACTGACGGAACACCCACCCAAGTTGGTGAGTGGCCATATGAGGGTCCAAAGCCTTGTTTTGTTTTATTAAAGTGGGAAAACAATAAAAAAGAAAAAGAAGTAGCCAACCTATAAGAATCTGGTCTCTCACTGACTTCCTTCGTATAAGCTGGTAAGGCGGATACAGAGGCCATTCCCTAGCATGAATTTTTCAATCAAAGACAGCAGCTAAAAAGAGCGCATCTACAAGAGTCAAGTAGATAAAATCACTAACCTAAGTGGATAAGGGAGGATTATTCCAAAGAATCTAAAAGTGTGAATGAAAAACTCTAAGAACATAAAATTACCTGTACTTCGATGGTTGCTATTCTGGTAATGAAACTCCAGCCACAAAGGGAGAACTCAGACAACTGTCATAGATTAAAAACCCAAGCGGGAAGAAGGATTTTGATAGCAAAGACTAAAAGAGAAGGAAGAGATTGAGCAGCGAAGAAGGGGTGTTTGTTTTTGTCGAAGACGAATTTGACGGGCTCCTGTAATGTTTGAACTAAAGAGAGTGTTTTGTCTTCTTTTTTTGGAGGTACTAGGGTTACGCTAACATTTAGTGTCGGCCTTAAGTGAAGCCGTTTAATGTATTAAATATCTACCCCGCCCAAATGATGGCGGTTTTTTTTGTAAACTAGCGTCGGTTTTAAACGACGGCAGATCACATTGAAACCGTCGTTAAATGACTTTTAACAGTGCAATTATCCGCCTCTGCCAATGGCTGAAAGAACCGATGCAAGAAGAATTTTCAGCATCGGTTATTCAAAACAACATTAAAAAACCGATGTTGATTGCCTGTTTTTTTGTAGTGATATCATACATAGAAGGGGTCTATATCATAATCAATTATCAAGACTAAACCAAGTCCTATAGCCTAAGCACTACAATCCATGCAAAACCATGCACGAAAATCAACATACGGGCAAAATAGCACCAAACCGGCGCCGGTTCACATTTAATTTAATTAATTCAGTTGCCCCGTACTCAAACCGGCGTCGGTTATAGCCTAAACCGGCGCCGGTTCACTTTCTTCTTTGCGGTCAACGGCCCGTTGACCGCCCGAACCGACTCCGATTGATCTGAAACTTAACCCAAACATGAATTAAGTCTTAAACAATCAATATTTGCCATTTTGGCCATCCAAAACATCACATATGTTTTTATATCATTTTCATATCATTTCTCATGCATAATCATCATGGTTCATTTCACATAAGCCTAATCATCTTGGCTAATCACATGCTTAAACCATTTTAAACATCATTAGAACACAGATTGCATTTACTTAGGTAATCTCATACTTAACCCAAGAGTTACAAGACATTAAGCCATCCACTCACCTTGAATGAGCTTTAAGAAGTTCTACCCTTCCCGATTGGATTCCGGCGAAGCTCCGGTGAACTTTGACAAACTCCGGTGAAAACTCCGGTGACTCTTTCAACTCTGTGAAAGCTCTAGGAACACCTTAGACAAGTTCCTAACAAGGTTTTATCATCATAAAACCCATATCAATACAAATAACCTCTAAAAGGTAATTTTCCGGCGCACCGGTCACTTTGGCTTCTAAGTCCGTTCTTGGACTTAGAACTACATTCCAACCCCCCATTCTACATTTCTAAACATGTAGAGCTTCTCTAGGGGTTCCTCACATACTATATAAGTCATATGGTAATTAAAGAGTAGAGGAAAAGTCAATGTAAGGTCATTACCTTAATCACCACACTTTTTCCTCCCTTTTTCCTCTTTACACTTCCTCCTCTGCCTCCCTTGAGCTCGAGTCCGAATTTAGCTATGGACTATGGTGTTTGCAGAGCCTTTCTTTCCACTTTCTTGTTGGCTTGGTCGAGTACAATGATGAGGATAGAGGGGGATAGGTTCATTTTGTCTCATTTAACCGATGAATGAGAGAGGGACCCATTTGGTGTGTAACACCCCCAAAATTTCCCGCCCAAAAAATACATTTAAATAATGATTTATTCAAAGGAGGTATCAACTTTATTTGAAAACATCAGAAATACAGCGGAAGTCTTAATAGGGAAATGGGTGTTACCGCCACATTCGGTCATCTCTTAACCGAATGCACGGGCAAACCAAAAACAAAATAAAGTAATATAAAGTCACTGTTTATTTCTTGACTTGGTTTGACTAAGGCATCTTCTAAACCACTCTTAAGCTCAAACAACCAGTGATTCAACATAAGCATCCAACTCATCACCTATTAAAATTAAGGGAGGAGAAAGGGAACAAGAAAAATAACAAAAATTAGTTTTAGAGCTAAGTAAATACTACCCAACCCCGTAAAATAATCATGTTTGTCAAAATAGTTTTTATACAAAACTATAACTTTCAAAATTCACTTTATCCCCACAAAACTACTCTCATAAAACCCCGCATAACTATAACTTTTAAAATGATCTTTATAAACTCTAAATAACTCACACCTTCATATAAGAGTATCACTTTTAAAAATAACCTTATAGCTAATCACTCTTTCTAAATATACTCAACTTCTTCTTTTTTACTCCAGGGGGTGTCTGGGGGAGGGGGACCGGGGGGCTGGAGTAATCAGGGCCGAAACTCACTCCATTGAGTTTCGAACCCCAGAACTCCCGTAAGGGAGAGTGAGTCGGCGACCAGCTGGGCTGGACCGCTTCCTCATATATACTCAACTTCTCTTTGAAAATAATCTTCATAGCCCTTGTCTTTCCAAAATGTAACTTTCCAGAAATACCACTTCCCCAAAAATATATAATTAAACCTCAAAACTGTCGGGGTGATTACCGACCTACTATAAAAGATGTCGGGGTGATTACCAACCCACCATAAAAACTGTCGGGGTGATTACCGACCCACCATCCTACATTTATCCGGATGTAGAAACCGACACCACGGATTACCACCGGGTGCTCAAAACCAAAACCCTGCATTTATCCGGATGCAGAAACCGACACCATGGGTTACTACCGGGTGCTCCAAACCAAAATCCTACATTTATCCGGATGTAGAAACCGACACCATGAGTTACTATCAGGTGCTCAAAACCAAAACCCTGCATTTATCTGGATGCAGAAACCGACACCACGGATTTCTCCCGGGTGCTCACCTCTTATGAAAATGTTAATTTTATCTTGAATCAAGATATACTTCAAAATATTTCTCAATCTCTCTAAATAATCTCAAAGGCATTTAAAAATATTTAACACCCCAAAAGTACTTAATTTGGATTTCTCAAATACCATAGATTAATATCTCCTCAAAATCACATACACATAATTCAAAATTCACACTTAATCACATAATGCATAATAAGCATATAATACGAGGAAATAATTTTGAATTGACAGAGAAACTTACCTCTAATCCAATGCTTCTATTTCTCTTCCTCTATTCCGGTCTCTAGATAATCACCTTTTTAATTAAGATGATATGATTGGTCACTTATCCTATTTTTAATAATTTATCCAAGTTTTTCCTTTTATTTTATTATTCGAACCTATTAATTAATTAATTATTCGAATTAATCACGTTTTATTAATCAAATACAAATTAAATGTATTTTGGGGACGGACGTCTTTTTCCTCTCAGGGACGAACGTCGTCTTCAACATGTCCGAGTTTTTAATTAATTAAACTATTCAATGTTCAGGGGCGAACATCGTCTTCAACATGTACGAATTTATAATCAATTAAACTATTCAATTTTCAGGGACGAACGTCATCTTCAACATGTACGAATTTATAATCAATTGAACTATTCAATTTTCGGGGAAGAAAGTCCTCTTCCTCACGAGGACGAACGTCGGGACCGGCTAAACGCTCGGGAAAGCAAACCCCATTCTAAAGGCTTCCTCGTGAGGATGAACGTCGTCTTCCTCTCGAGGACGAACGTCGGGACCAGCTAAATGCTCGGGAAAGCAGGGCCCAGCCTCACAAGGACGAACGTCGTCTTCTGGTGAGGACGAACGTCCGGTCATTATCCAAATAATTACTACCCCCGTCCCATTAGAAGGTTCCCGTCCACTATTTGCATGGTCAACTTAAATCATTTTTAATCGTTTACTTTATAAATCAATTTTTTATCAAATTTACATTTTTTTATCAGCCTTTGTAGTGGTTTTAATGTAGTTTCTGAATATATTAATTTTATTTACTAAAACTAATCTGAGTGTGAACAGGGATTAAGTTGCTTTATCGTCAGTCAAGCATCGTAAACCGTTCACGGGAACCTTCTAGCGGGACAGAGGGAGTAACATTATTAAAACCAGTAAGGACGAAGACGTCGCCTTTCTCGTGAGGACGAACGTCGCCTTCCTTGTGAGGGCGAACGTCTCCTTCCTTGTGAGGACGGACGTATCCTTCCTTGTAAGGACAAAGACGTCTTCTTTATCGTGAGGACCAACGTCATCTTCCTAATAAGGGGACGAACGTCGTCTTCCTCGTGAGAAGACGAACATCACCTGCCTTGTAAGGACGAACGTCTCCTTCGAAGACGTCGTCTTTCTCGTGAAGACCAACGCCATCTTCCTCATGAGGGGACGAACGTCGTCTTCCTCGTGAGGACGAACGTCCTCTTCCTCGAGAGCTCACGGAAATGACTAAACGCAGGGGGGAGAGGTTACCTCGATGGACGCGTGAAACGGTGGTGGTATTGGGCTCCTTCTGGGACGGCGATGGTCAGCAATGGACTGTCGGTAGCAGCAGGGGTTCCTTCGTTCTTCAGCGTAAAACCAGTCTGGCGACCACTCCGGCGAACTCTGGCGAAGCTTTTTTCCCTCGTTTCACGACCATTTTCAATGATTCCTTTACCGTTGGATTCCTCTCACGATGGGGAAGGTTTTTAGAAGTGTTTTCGAAGCTTGGTTTTTAGTATATCACTGGGTTGGAAATTACGGGTATATATATACCTCGTATATACGTATATGTATATATTTTCATTGCTAACTGTGAATGAAAGAACTGCATGGTGAGGCTGCTATTAATACTAATGACGAGAAGATACTAGGCTGGTGAAATATTATCTGATCGATTCTCAAGCATAGATAATTATTATACAAAGATTTATCTGATCATCTCGTAGGGTCCAAACACGTAACGGCATCACATGGGTTGCAGCTAGGGTGTAAGTGTGTATCCTACGGACTGTCTAGGTACATTGTTTAGCTCAATTAGTATTGTAGGCCGCAGCGAGTTTGTACTTATATGTTTAGATGTGAGGCGTGGATCGGTGGGTGCACATGCCGGTCCGCGGCATGTTCATGAGCATATGTCTTTATTAGTTTTAGTACTTCGTATATTATTGCTATATATGAGTGGCATATTATTGTGTACTCTTTGGCTTCTTCCAATTATCATTGTATACATGATAAATGTGTGACTTTGCGCATGTGGGTTGGTTGGTTGCTCAGGGATCACATTGCAAGTAGGCTTGTGAATATGTGTAGTCCGCAAGATTCATTGCATCATATGTTACCCCTTTCATTATTAGGAACCACTTGTATTATTGTAAAGACTTATGTGTAATTATCTTTGAGCATGTGAAGTATATATTGATTTGAAAAGTCAACTCATTCTTATTTTTGTGTGATGTCTAATGTATGTGTATACATATTATTAATAGACACTTTGAAAAAGGCCAAAAATGTCATTGACACATTTTTATCTAAAATGTCACAAATGTTAAATTTTTGTCTAGTTCACTTATTTAATAAAATGTTACTTTGATCACATTTTATTTGACTAAAAATATTTATTTTATGTTGTTTTAATAAATTTTTCGAGGTGTCACATTCTCTAAATGTCTCACCATCCCATCACTTGAACTCCTAGCTCTCATTTAGTCAATTTGAGCACACAAAAACGTGGGGTGCCCCCCCCCCTCATGTGGGCAGTTATCTCAATATGTCCCTATGTGTAAAATCGGCCCCGAAAGTTATATTTTTCGGACTGTTTTAATTATATTTTATTTTATCGGGCCAAATAAAATATATTTGTTGGGTTAATGGTCCAACGAGGACTTGTCCATAAGACCTAAGGCCACGCTACGAACGTCCCCGGAAACGTAAGCCGACGTACGTCCATAAGCCCACGGGCGTCGTACCTAGGGCGGTTGGGTTAAGGCGACATACGTCCCCAACAGGACGCTAAGACCCAATCATACGTTAAGGCGACGTACGTCCCCAACAGAATGCCAAGGCTCAATCATACGTTAAGGCGACGTATGTCCCCAATAGGATGCCAAAGCCCAATCATACATTAAGGCGACGTACGTCCCCAACAGGATGCCAAGGCCCAATCATACGTTAAGGCGACATACGTCCCCAACAGGATGCCAAGGCCAAGTCATACGTTAAGGCGACGTATGTCCCAACCAATACGAAGGCCCAGAGGATGATATCCGACAAAGGACGCCCGTTGTTTATCGGACGAACGTCCCCATAGCCCAAGCCAACTGGGAAGCCTTTCCCCCGGGTCTTGGCAAGGTTCGTCCCAACTAGGACCAGCCCACATCCTCAAGGCCCAAGGGACATACGTACCTAGGGGCGGCTGGCTACCTTGGCCCAGGGGCAGTGCGAGACGTCCGTCCAGCACAGCAGAGCACAAAAAGCCACGGTCACATTCGTACGTACAATTGTGGGAGCATGGAGGTCTCAGAAATATCGGGTGGTCCTCGCCCTCGATGTGGGTCCCATGTGCAATTCACTATTCACGCAAAAGTAGTAACAAAATTTACAACCTCGTAAATTCATTAACCATTTCATAAGGTTCAATACATGATTTACATAAAAGTAAAAATATTTGGGGATGGTGTTACAAGTTCACCTCGCTTATTTGGGATTTCGTCCACGAAATCAACGTGTCTAGTAAAAAAGAAACGGGTATTGCTCCCTCATTGAGACCTCGGTCTCCCATGTTTTTTCTTCGACTCGATCACTCCTCCAAAGTACCTTTACCATAGGAATCTCCTTGTTCCTAAGTTTTTTTTACTTGTTGACCCACTATCTTCATCGGTTCTACTGCATATTGCAAGTCCTCACGAATCTCTTGTGGTGGTTTCTCAAGAATATGTGACAGATCTCGTACATACTTCTTGAGCATGGATACATGAAACACATCGTGTATCTTCTCAAGTTCAGGTGTCAACTTGAGCCGGTAATCCACGACTTCAATTCTTTCAAGAATCTCAAACGGACCAATGTATCGGGGGCTTAACTTACCCCTCGATATGAATCGGATGATACCTTTCCAAGGAGAAATCCTTAGAAACATCTCTTCACCAACATCAAATTCTAACGGTCTATGCCGTTTATCGGCATAGCTCTTCTTCCAATGTTGGGCAGCCTTAATCCTATACCGAATGATCTTCACCTTAGCCTTGGTTATCTCATCGAGTTCTATACCTTCGAGCTTGGCCTCGCCAACCTCGTCCCAACACAATGGTGTTCTGCACTTCCTCCCATACAATGTCTCATATGGAGGCATGACAATATTTGCCTGATAACCGTTGTTATAGGCAAACTCTACTAGAGCCAAATGTTTGTCCCAAGTCCTTTGGAACTCCAAAGCACATGCCCTAAGCATGACTTCCAAAATCTGTATCACCCGCTCAGATTGTCCATCCGTGTGTGGGTGAAATGTTGTGCTAAACTTCAGTTTAGTTCCCAAAGATGCTTTAAACTTTGGCCAAAATCTAGATGTGAATTGTGGATCTCTATCCGACACAATGGATATCGGGACTCCATGCAATCTCACAATCTCTTCATTGTATAACTTGGTAAATCTTTCAAGAGGATAAGTAATGTAGATAGGCAAGAAATGTGCACATTTGGTAAGCCTATCAACCACCACCCATACTGCATCGTAGTTGTTCACCGTATGTGGTATCCCTACCACGAAGTCTATGGTCACATGTTCCCACTTCCATTCTGGAATGGTAAGTGGCTACAAAATCTCCACCGAGTGCTGATGCTCAGCCTTAACTTGCTAACAAGTAAGGCATCGACTCACATACTCTGCGGTGTCCCTCTTCATACCTGACCACCAATAACTTTCCTTCAGGTCTCGGTACATCTTTGTACCCCCTGGATGCATAACATATGTAGAAGAATGAGCCTCCTCTAGTATGGACTTTTGGAGCTCTTCATTCTTCGGTATACATACACGATCCCTAAACAATAAGAGACCATCTTCTCGTACCCAGAAATCCTCAATGGGCCCCACATGTAACACTGTCTCCAAATATATTTACTTTGTGTAAATCATGTATTGAATCTTATGAAATGGTTCGTGAATTTACGGGGTTGTAAATTTTTGTTGTTAATATATATCGGACGTACGTCTCGCGCTGCTCCTGGGCCAGGGTAATGAGCCACGCCTAGGTACGTACGTCCCTTGGCCCTTGATGTTGTGGGCTGGTCCTGTTGGAGACAAACCTTGCCTTGACCCGGGGAAGGGCTTCACATGTTGCTTAGGGCTATGGGGATGTCCTCTTGGCCTTCGTATTGTTCGGGACGTATGTCGCCTTAACGTTGATTGGGAATTATCGTCCGGTTGGGGATGTACGTCTCCCTAACGTATGATTAGGAATTGGCGTCCTGTTTTGGACGTACGCCTCATTTAACGAGGGATTGAGCATTGGTGTCCTGTTAGGGACATACGTATCCTTAACGTATGATTGGGCCTTGGCGTCCTGTTGGGGACGTACGTCGCCTTAACCCATCCGCCCCTGGGTACGGCGCCCGTTGGCTTACGTTTCCGGGGACGTTCGTAGCTTGGTCCTTAAGGTTTATGATGGTCCCCGATAGAGGTAAAAGTCTAGATAGGGGGAGGGGTGAATAGACTTTTAAAGCTTTTTCATCTTTAAAAACTCTTCCTTGTTAGATAGGATGATCTATAATCTTTTGGGAGATTGTAGATGCACAGCGGAAGTCTTGACCTCTAAATAAACAGTGTATAATAACTTTCTGTGTTTGAGTGGAGTTTGGACGTATTTGAGTGAGCAGTTGACGGGGCAGTTGAGTTGACTGAAGGGAACTGCTGATTCAACTGCTTAAGGAAAGATGAAAGTATGAGAAAGCTTATTATGGAATCTTACTCAGAATGATGAGAGCTTTCTGGAAATGTTCTGAGATGAGTCGAAAATGGAAGTTTATGAAAGTAGTGGTCTGAGCAGTTGGGTGGACACCAGGGAACTGCCGAGTCAACTATTTAAGGAAAAATGGAAATATGAGATAGTTGATTGTATAATCTTACTCAGAATGATGAGAGCTTTCTGGAAATGTGCTGAGATGAGTTGAAGTGAAAATTTATGAGAGCAGTGGTCTGGGCAGTTGGGTGGTCACCAGGGAACTGCTGAGGCATCTGCTGAGTTATATGCTGATTCTCAGAAATCTATTTGAACAAACTTCTTTGTAAGGATGTTATGAGGATCTTGTGATGTTGAGATGTTTCAAAGAAAGTATGTATATGGGCAGTGGGCTGAGCAGTGGAGTAATGTAATGCAACTATTTAGGTTACTGCTGACAGCTTACTTTCTTACTCTAAGTGTTTGGTGTGTGCTTTGTTGACTGTAAGTAAATCAACACGTTGTGTATCCTGGTTCAGAGGTGGTGTAATCCTCTTACGTCCAGTTCCACCCTCTTTCAGATGGATTTCCACTAAAGTATTAAGCCCAATACACTTAGTGCCAATCTAGCCTTTACAACAAACTGACCTAGATTGAAGGTGTTTCACTTTGGACTACACACCACTCCAAGTTACTCAATCCTTAGAATTTTCTCAATTGATCCAGTGGGGATCAAAAGGTACTCTATCTATCTATCCACACTTAGGACTTGATAACAAAATCCTTCTAAGTGTTTACAACTGCTTTTGTGATTTACAAGAAAACTGGTCTCCAACTAAGAACTAAACTTCCAGAATATAGCAATGAGAAATTCTAACTTGGAAATTTAGTGAAGCATGAGTCTAAGCAGAGAGTAAAGTTAAACAGACACTTTCTCTTTTGCTAGATATCTCTTGAATGCTTAGTAAGATTTTCTCTACTTAGAAGACTCAAAAACTTACTTTGAACTCATGCTTCAGCCTATATTTATAGGCTTCTCTAGTTTGATTGATCTCATCCGTTGGTTAAGATGAGTCAATCTCTGACGTTGAACGTGTTGACCTTTGTCTTCTTGTGCTGGAGCAGATATTGGGGATTTCACTTCTCTTCACTGATGAGCAGCCGAAACATTCTTTCGGGATCATTCTGACGATTTTATTGTGTGCGTCCCATGCTCCAGGTCCCTTGTACAATTTTAGCATTAAATTCATATCAAGTTTTGTCTTCAATCATACACATGCAGTGTATATGATATTCGTACCTTTTTGACCTTATTTCTGTGACGATATTAACTTTTTTGTTAAATAAATATATACCAGTATGATTTAAATATCCTCTTAAGGTAAATAAAAATTACCTTATTGCATTTTAAATTTCTAGTATAATTTTATTTGTCACAAAAATTGTACATTGATTTGTCACTTATGATTAATTTTGAACACCGACACTCAAAGTAAATAAGACACAATGTACAAGAGCAAAGTATAGTGGCATCATCAAAATCTATCAAAATTGGGTACTAACAGTTTATGGAAAAATCCTTGTTGGGCCATTAACCCACCAGATATTTTATTTGAGCCGATAAAACAAACCCAAGAATTGAGTCACAACATGTAAGAATTGGATGGCTGGAAGGAGAAGAGGAAGATGGGAGTGGTTGAGGTTGACTAGAAAAGCATCTAAGGTACATGAGGTGGGCTCCTCGTCTCACACTCATTGAGTCAATAAGACAAAAGGTTATCTTCACTCCCCCCTCTCATTTTTTCGGCCAAACATAATCTGAGCAAGGGAAGGAGTTCTGAAATTTCTATCCTCCATAGCCAAGAACAAGCTCAAGCTTAAGGAAAGCAAAGAAGGAAGTTTAAGGAAGAAAAAGGGAGGAAAAAGTGTGGTCATTAAGAAACTTGTATAAGGTGTTCCCAGAGCTTTCTCGGAGTTGCCAGAGTTTTCGCCGGAGTTTGTCAAAGTTCGCCGGAGCTTCGCCGGAATCCAACTGGGAAGGGTAGAACTTCTTAAACTCATTCAAGGTGAGTGGATGACTTAATGTCTTGTAACTTTTGGGTTAAGTATAGGATTATCTAATTAAATGCTATATGTGTTCATAACAATGTTTAAAATGGTTTAAACATGTGATTAGCCAAGTGGTTAGGCTTATGTGAAATGAACTATTGATATATGCATGAAATGTGACATGAAAATGTTTATAAAAACATATGAGATGTTTTGAAGAATAAAAGGAGCATAAAATGATTATTTTTAACTTACTTAATACACGTGGTGATTAAGTTAGACACGAATCGGAATTGATTTGGCGGGTCAACAAATATTGACCGTTGTCCACGGGACGACAGGCACCGGTTACAGGCAGAACCGGCGTCAGTTTGGTGCGGTTTTGCCTAGAATGTTGATTTACATGCACGGTTTTACATGGATTGTTATGTTTAGACTATAAGGCTTGGTTTAGCCTTGATAAATAACTATGATAGGGACCGTATCTATACATGATATATGGTAGATCATAGGGATGTACATAGAAATATGGTGGAGGACCCAAGAACTAAAACGTCCTCAAACTCATGGTGGAGGACCCAAGGACTCAAATGTCCTCAAAACCCATGGACTATAATATCCTCAAAACTCATAGGTAAAATGGTGGAGGGCCCAAACCCTCAAATGTCCTCAAAACTCATGGTGGAGGACCCAAGGACTCTAATGTCCTCAAAACTCATAGGTAAAAATGGTGGAGGACCCAAGGACTCAAATGTCCTCAAAACTCATGGTGGAGGACCCAAAGACTAAAGTGTCCTCAAAACTCATAGATGATGAATTGTGAATTATGGACTAGGTGAAGTCCTTATAGTAATTGATTTGGACCAGGAGGAGTCCTATACACTCATATGTATATGGGTGGGTTGGGATTTAGGTCAAGGACATTGACTACTACTATTTTCCCAAACAAACAATGACCCACGGGTCGGGCATTTCCAAGTGTTTATATACCGATATGTATTTCATAACTTGGAGAGAAAGGACTATACGTGTATGTATCACCCTATTTTTGGGTCTTATACTTGAAACGCCAGTTACCCTACATTTAGCTTGGTACTCGCTTGGTACTTGTACTGACCCCTTCAGGCCCCCCCACCATTTTCATGTTGAAGCTAGGGCTTGCTACCTGCACCTTCTTACGGGTGATCTCAAATCAAAGAAGACGTGGTTCGTGCTTCCGTATTTCCTTTCAAACTATCAAACACTTGCTCATGGATATTTAATTTGCTATAAACTATTTTGGGCCTATGAGCCCATGTTTTGGCCGGTTGTGGCCAATACTTTACCGTTGAATATTTCCGCTATTCATTGGTTTAAATGTGATGTTCTTATGTATGTTTACTATTGAGTATGGATGGATTATGTTCATAGACGCCTGGTATGATAAAGTCACGTTGACTTGCGAGTGACGTCACTTGGTCATACGGCGGTTGTACACAAGCTTAGATGCGGTCTGGGGCGTGACACCCTAAGGATCCGTTCACGGATCTTCTGACATTCTTCTTCAATCACCTGACATCTGCTGATCTCATCAAGCAAGGTAGGTCTAACCTCGAACCTCGCTATGAGGGCTCCTCTCGTGGATACCTCCACGCACGCCCTCAATGTCTGTAGGCATGTGAGTAGCGTCCCCGACGTACTCTTCCTGCTCAGTGCATCGGCCACTACATTGGCCTAGGATAATAACCGATGATCAAGTCATAGTCTTTGATCAACTCCATCCATCTCGTTTGCCTCATACTGAACTCTTTCTGTGTGAATACATACTTCAAGCTCTTATGATCGGTGTAGACGTGACATGTCTCCCCGTAGAGATAATGCCTCCTAATATTTAGTGCAAACACTA
This sequence comes from Cuscuta europaea, assembly GCA_945859875.1. Lineage (NCBI taxonomy): Eukaryota > Viridiplantae > Streptophyta > Magnoliopsida > Solanales > Convolvulaceae > Cuscuta > Cuscuta europaea. The sequence continues at coordinate 38,963,176 of CAMAPE010000038.1, forward strand.
CCGCCCCAACTCTAGGTCATGGGTATGGTAGTTCACCTCGTGTTTCCTCAACTGCCTAGAAGCGTAGGCAATCACCTTACCCTTTTGCATTAATACACATCCAAGCCCTTGGATGCTAGCATCACTATAGATATCATACCTTATACCTTGTATGAGTAGAGCAAGAACTGGTTCCTCGGTAAGTCATTTCTTTAGCTCAAGAAACCCCTTCTCACATTTTTCGTCCCATACAAACTTAACCCCCTTCTTTGTTAGCTTCATTAGTGGTGACGCCAACACGGAGAATTTTTCAACAAATTTACGATAGTAACCCGCTAAGCCAAGGAAACTACGTATCTCTTTCACATTCTTGGGTTGTTCCCAGTCCATGATAGCTTCTATCTTTGCATTGTCCACTGCAATGCCCGATCCGGATATGACATGTCCGAGGAAGTCAATCTTTTTAAGCCAAAATTCACATTTAGAAAACTTGGCAAAGAGTTGCTTTTCTCTTAGCCTTTCAAGCACAAGTCTCAAGTGATGCTCATGTTCTTCTTTGTTCTCTGAGTATATCAAGATGTCATCAATTAATACAATCACAAACTGATCTAAGTACTCACTAAACATACGGTTCATCAAGTCCATGAATGTCGCTGGTGGATCGGTTAAACCAAATGGCATCACAAGAAACTCGTAGTGACCATATCTAGTGCGAAATGCACTCTTCAGTATGTCATTCCCCTTGATCTTCAACTGATGATAGCCTGACCTTAAATCAATATTTGAGAACACTATCGCCCCTCGAAGTTGATCAAACAAGTCATCAATCCTCAGTAAAGGATACCTATTCTTGATTGTGACCTTGTTCAACTGACGGTAATCGATACACATTCTTAGTGTACCATCTTTCTTCTTCACGAAGAGTACCGGTGCTCCTCACGGTGAATGACTAGGTCTAATGAACCCATTGTCCAGTAGCTCTTGCAACTGAACCTTCAACTCTTGAAGTTCTGCCGGTGCCATTCGATAAGGAGGGATCGAAATGGGTTTGGTCCCCGGCTCTACTTCGATCATGAATTCGATGCCTCTATCGGGTGGAAGCCCTGGTAAGTCTCTGGGGAAGATGTCCGGGTACTTGCACACGACATGTACATCATTAATGTCGACCTCCTTCTTTTTCTCATCCACCACGTAAGCAAGGTACGCGTGACATCCTTTCTTCATCATCTTCCGTGCTCTCATAACGGATATGATACAACCATGAGATCTTCCCCGATCTCCCTTGAAACGTAAGACGTTTCCCTCATCATCCTCGAGTTCCAGAACTTTGGCGTAGCAATCTACTCGAACACGATGCTTCTCAAGCAATCCATTCCTATGATTGCATCAAATTCCAACATGCTTAGAGGTACAAAGTCACAGGTCAAGGGTTGACCCGTCACTTCTACTTCACACGAAGGATAGTAGTGTCTCCTCTCCACATCGTCTCCCAACGGTGTAGACACCAACAAGGGTTGCGTCATTGCAATCACCGAAAACCATGAGCATTGTATTTTGGCGTTCGTAGAACTATTGTTACCTAAGTTGCAAGGTCTCTAGTTGTTAAGATGGTACCCTTAACAATTGGTATGGCGGTGACTTGGGACAATATGTGTCTATAACGTGTTCTGTCAATTGACATTGATTGGAGTCTAACGACTCGTTCAAATTTCCTTGTAGAAATGGAGGGTAGACGCAATCCGACGAGAAACAACCCTGGAGGACTAACTGCGCGAGCCTCCGTGGGGGCTACCCGAGCCACATCCTTTGGCTCGAGGGGGAGAAGAGGAGGCCGTGTAGGCCGTGAGGGCCACCGTGCCCAAACTGTGAATGATGACCACGTTGACTCGATGTATGAAACTAACACCGAGAACTATGACTCGACCTATGTTCCTGAGATGGGGGCATGAGGAGACCCCTTATGATGGGGGTGACTTCCACACCAATGATGAGAACAACGATGAGAGCAATGCCTGATTCGCTCAAATGGGGGAATTGATTGAATGGTATCAAAAGGAGAAACAAAGGAGAGAACTTAGACACCAAGCTAGGCATGCCTCTCAAGGGGGCTCGGGTTAAGAGAGTCGGGGAGCTTCAAGGGTTGTTTCAGGGGCGTCTCAAGGTAGACGTGAAGGAGATTTCTGTGTAAGAATCTCCAAATACCTCAAGGAGGCTAGAGCCTTGGGGTGCAGGTCCTTCGACGGCACCGACGATATTACCGTTGCCGCCGATTGGATAAAGAAGGTGAAAGATGCATCAAGAGACATGCAAATAACACTTGACGTGAAGTTGAGTGTTGCTTCACGTTTGCTTGAAGGAATAGCTTCTACATGGTGGGAGAGTGTAGAAGGAAAGTACCATGGAAATATCTCATGGGCAAACTTTGAACAGGAGTTCTAGGCCCAATACTACTCCGACTACGAGGTCAATGTGAAACGTAGGGAGTACACAAACCTCAAGCAAATGGATGGTGTCACTGTTAAACAATTGGAGCAAGAGTTTAGAACCTTGGCTAGGTACTTACCGGAGTATGCGGCCGATGAAGACCGCATGACGGAGCATTTTTGGGATGCCTTGCTTTTGGACATCCGCGATAGGGCCACCTACTCACGTCACATGACTTTTAGTGAGGTGGTGGAGCAGGGTATGCTCAGTGAGACCCAGTGGAACGAGAGGAAGGAAAGGGACGCCGAGGAGGCAAAAAAGAGGAAATGGAATAATTCGAGGCAACCCGATCATTCACGGAAGCACAACCACGGAGGTGGTGGTTCATTTAAGGCGCCGGAACCACCGTCGAAGAAAAATAGGGACTCTAGATGGCACATGTCCCCCTCTCAACGTTTGGGGCTGCCTAAATGTGCTAATTGTTCGAAGAATCATTTCGGGAAGTGCAATGCACCCCCGAGGTGTTACCAATGTGGAAATACGGGTCACATGAAGGCAATTGCCCACAATTGGGGGGAGCAGGAACTTCAAGAGCTGGAGGAGGAATCATGACGGGGAAGAACCGTGCGATACCATCGCACGGCGGCACGGGAAAAGGCGGCGCGGCAGCAAGCTACACCGCGTCTGTTAACCAAGGCGGGGCTCAAACAAGAGTTTACGCTATGACGGAGGCGGATGCCCGAGCTAACCCAGATTCGGTTGCAGGTACAAACACTTAACTTCTCGTGTTTTAACCATCCCTCATCCATAAATTGAAGTTATAAATCCTAGGGTCCAGGTGAAAACAGACTTAGGATTGAATTGGGAAAATTGGGCGAAACCGTGCTAATACCCGACTGAGTATAGTAGGGTACCCGACCGGGTATGCGAAATGTTTGGCATGGTAGCTTTCTGGAAACACATACCCGTCCGGGTATAATGAGTTACCCGCCGGGTATGATGAAATTTCTTACTGGAAACGTTACCCGCCTATGATACCAGACCGGGTATCATAGTATGTTGGAAAATTCCAGAGTTTGGGGACGAACGGCCTTGAAAACTTAAAATTCATTTTTAGTTCGGTCACGAACGACTTTTGCAAAGCTTGGCGTTCGTGTATTGGGGACAAACGGCTTTTGAAAAGCCCGACGTTCGTGTATTGGGGACGAACGGCTTTTGCAAAGCTCGGCGTTCATCTATTGCATACGAACGACTTATGCAAAGCCCGGCGTTCATATATTGGGGATGAACGGCTTTTGCAAAGCTTGACCATTGGGTATCAGGGATGAACGACTTTTACAACCGTGTAAAATTTTTGATTCCAGTAGCTTAATCGGCGCCGTCCTAGGCCTGAACTGGCGCGGGTCCAGTATATCTTTGGCTGAAAGGTTTCCGTTTAGCCCTACCTCGATCTGGTAAGTTGGGTAGTGTGTCTTACATGACTTATATATGTAAGAACACTAAAGATCAATGGTAGAAACACAAGAATTCTCATTGATACCGGGGCACAACGTTCATTTGTGAGTGAAGCATTTGCCGAAAGTTTAGACGTATTGTTGCTAGCAATGACACAACCCTTGTTGGTCTCTACACCGTTGGGAGACGATGTGGAGAGGAGACACTAATATCCATCATGCGGGGTAGAAGTGACAGGTCAATCTTTGACTTGTGATTTCGTACATCTGAGTATGTTGGAGTTTGATGCAATCCTAGGGATGGATTGGCTTGAGAGGCATCATGCTCGAGTTGATTGCTACACGAAGGTTGATGGAGTATATGGCCCAGAGACCCCCGGCCCACATACTTCCACTACTGCAACCAGGCCCAATAGGCCCAAACGGGCCAAGTCCAACAAAATGAAGCTCTACGCAGCCCACAATACACAAAGGGGATGCCTTCGGCCCCATGGCCGAAGGCTACCGTTTACAGATTCGAGCTCAGAGACATCACAGGAGAACAAGGCTTGAAAACCGAGCCTTCGGCATATACATCCCTCGGCACAAGGAGGCCCTGGCCTAGAGAGCCTTCGGCATAGTGGGTATAGCCGAAGGCATCTTCCTCGACAGAATCTCCTCTCCACATGTGCTGGATAATCGTACCAAGTACAAACGTCACGTACAACCACCACATTTAATGCGGCCACATGCAAGTGCCGGTGCCACCCCGATTGACGTGACCCTCGGCCGTCAGATACTTAACACGTGTCCCTGTCTAGCATTTATTGCTGCTATAAATAGCAGTCAATCCCCCATTGTAAACGCAACTTGAATACGCAGAAAATTCATATCGAATATACACTCTCTATCTTACTTATTTGCTCTGACTTCTCTCTAGTTATTCCCACAGTAACCCCTCAGATAAGCTACCCCCCGGGTACACTATCCATCAAAGGTCTTGGAACTCGAAGACAGTGAAGGAAACACCTTACGTTTCGAGGGAGATCAGGGAGGAGCTCATAGTTGTATTATATCCGTGATGAGAGCTAAAAAGATGATGAAGAAAGGATGCCATGCATACCTTGCTAACGTGGTGGATGAAACAAAGAAAGAAGTGCACATCAATGATGTGCGGGTCGTGTGCAAGTACCCGAACGTCTTTCCCAAAGACTTACCGGGACTTCCACCCGATAGAGAGATTAAATTTGTGATTGAAGTAGAGCCGGGGACTAAACCCATTTCGATTCCTCTTTATCGGATGGCACCGACAGAACTTCAAGAGGTGAAGATCCAATTACAAGAATTATTGGACAAAGAGTTCATTAGACCTAGTCATTCACCGTGGGGAGCACCGGTACTCTTCGTGAAGAAGAAAGATGGTACACTGAGAATGTGTATTGACTACCGACAGTTGAATAAAGTCACAATCAAGAATAGGTATCCTTTAGCGAGGGTTGATGACTTGTTTGATCAACTTCGGGGGGGGGGGGGGGGGGGCGATGGTGTTCTCAAAGATCGATTTCAGGTTTAGCTATCCTCAGTTGAAGATCAAAGAGAGCGACATAACTAAGAGTGCATTTCGCACTAGAAATGGTCACTACGAGTTCCCTGTGATGTCATTTGGGTTAAGCAATGCGCCGACATCATTCATGGACTTGATGAACCGTGTGTTTAGTGAGAACTTAGATCAGTTTGTGATTGTATTCATTGATGACATCTTGATATACTCAAAGAATGAAGAAGAAAATTAGCATCACCTGAGACTTGTGCGTGAAAGGCTAGGGGAGAAGCAACTCTTTGCCAAGTTCTCTAAATGTGAATTTTGGCTCAAAGAGATGGGTTTTCTCGGGCATGTCATATCTGTGATCAGGCATTGCGGTGGACAATGCAAAGATAGAAGCTATTATGGATTGGGAACAATCCAAAAATGTGAAAGAGATGCGTACTTTCCTTGGCTTAGCGGGTTACTATCGTAAATTTGTTGAAAAATTCTCTGTGTTGGCGTCACCATTAACGAAGCTCACCAAGAAGGGGGCTAAGTTTGTATGGGACGAAAAATTTGAGAAAGGGTTTCTTGATCTAAAGAGGCGACTTACCAAGGCACCAGTTCTTGCTCTACCCATACAAGGTATAGGGTATGATATCTGTAGTGATGCTAACATCCAAGGGCTTGGATGCGTACTAATGCAAAAGGGCAAGGTGATTGCCTACGCTTCTAGGCATTTGAGGAAACATGAAGTGAACTAACTTACCCATGACCTAGAGTTGGGGGCGGTAGCGTTTGCACTAAAGATTTGGAGGCATTATCTCTATGGGGAAACATGTCACATCTACACCGATCATAAGAGCTTGAAGTATGTATTCACTCAGAAAGAGATGAATATGAGGCAAAGAAGATGGATGGAGTTGATCAAGGACTATGACTTGATCATCGACTATCATCCCAGTAAGGCCAATGTAGTGGCCGATGCACCAAGCAGGAAGAGTACGTAAGAGACACTACTCACATGTCTACAGGCGTTGAGGGCGCTCGTGGAGGTATCCACGAGCAAGGCCCTCATAGCGAGGTTCGAGGTTAGACGTACTTTGCTTTATGAGATCAGCAGATGTCAGGTGATTGACGAGGAATGTCAGAAGATCTGTGAACGGATCTTTGCGGGACCCATTGATGATTTCCAGGTACGAGAAGATGGTCTCTTGTTATTTAGAGATCATGTATGTATACTGAAGAATGTAGAGCTCCAAAAGTCTATACTAGAGGAGGCTCATTCTTCGGCCTATGCTATGCATCCAGGTGATAAAAAGATGTATAGAGACCTAAAAGAGAGTTATTGGTGGTCCGACATGAAAAGAGACATTGCAGAGTATGTGAGTCGATGCCTTACTTGTCAGCAAGTTAAGGCGGAACATCAGCACTCAGCAGGGCTTTTGCAGCCACTTACCATTCCAGAATGGAAGTGGGAACATGTGACCACGGACTTCATGGTAGGGTTACCACGAACTGTGAACAACTACGATGCAGTATGGGTGTTGGTTGGTAGGCTTTCCAAGAGTGCACATTTCTTGCCCATTAACATCACTTAACCTCTCGAAAGATTGGCCAAGTTATACACTGAAGAGATTGTGAGATTGCATGGAGTCCTAATATCCATTGTGTCGGATAGAGATCCACGATTCGCATCTAGATTTTGGCCAAAGTTTCAAGCATCCTTGGGAACTAAACTGAAGTTTAGCACAACATTCCACCCACAGACGGATGGACAATCCAAGCGGGTGATACAGATATTGGAAGACATGCTTAGGGAATGCGCTTTGGAGTTCCAAGGGAGTTGGGACAAACACTTGGCTCTTGTAGAATTTACCTATAACAATAGCTATCAGGCGAGTATTGGCATGCCTCCATACGAGGCATTGTATGGGAGGAAATGCAGAACACCATTGTGTTGGGACGAGGTTGGCGAGGCCAAACTCGAAGGTATAAAACTAGTTCAGATCTCCAAGGCTAAGGTGAAGATCATTCGGGATAGACTTAAGGCTGTCCAAGATCGACAGAAGAGCTATGCCAATAAACGATGTAGACCGTTAGAGTTTGAAATCTGTGATGAGGTGTTTCTAAGGATTTCTCCTTGGAAAGGCATCATCTGATTCATATCGAGGGGTAAGCTTAAGCCTCGATACATTGGTCCATTTGAGATCCTTGAAAGGATTGGAGCCATGGCTTACCGGCTCAAGTTGACACCTGAACTTGAGAAGATACATGACTTGTTTCATATATCCATGCTCAAGAAGTATGTACGAGATCCGTCTCATATTTTTGAGAAACCACCAGTTGAGATTCGTGAAGACTTGCAATATGATGTGGAACCGGCGAAGATTGTTGGTTAACAAGTGAAGAAACTTAGGAACAAGGAGATTCCTATGGTAAAGGTCCTATGGAAGAGTGATCGAGTCGAAGGAAAAACCTGGGAGAGTGAGGTCTCAATGAGGGAGCAATACCCGTTTATTTTCGATTAGACACATTGATTTCGGGGATGAAATCCCAAATAAAGGGGGGTGAACATGTAACACCGTATCCGAATATATTTACCTTGTGTAAATCATGTATTGAATCTTATGAAATGGTTCGTGAATTTACGGGGTTGTAAATTTTTGTCGTTAATATATATATCAGACGTACGTCTTGCGCTGCTCCGGGGCCAGGGTAATCAGCCGCCCTAGGTACGTACGTCCCTTGGACCTTGATGTTGTGGGCTGGTCCTGTTGGGGATGAACCTCGCCTTGACCCAAGGAAGGGCTTCACTGTTGGCTTGGGGCTATGGGGACGTTCGTCCCATTAGGGGAGAGCACGGGTCGGGTTCAGGTCGGGCGGTTTGAAAAACCCAAGACTGCAAGACCCTATTGGGTATCGGGTGACCTGAATGGATACCCGATCCTATGCATTTAAAGTAAAAAAAATTTCGGGTTTTTAATTTTCGGGTTAATTTCGGGTGCGGGTCGAGTTTCGGGTTAAATCGGGTTACAAAATTAGCCAAAAAAACAGACTTTAAATGCAATTTGAACTTTGATGTTTACAATCAAACCATACTGAGTTTAAGTCCAAAAAAGATAACAAAATGAAATGGGACTAAGTTTACACATTACAATGTTTTAAACTTTAAAGTACAAACTTATAAATGTTACAACTTTACAAGCTGCCATTTAAAATTCCCAAACAGCAAAATCATAAGTTCCCACTTCATAGTTCACACTTGGGTAGTAGAGTACTTGATAACTTGACCAATTGTCCACTTCCCAGCTTTAACATGCCAAAACATAACAAGTTGATGACCTATTTACCTGGATACAACATAGAATACATAAACAAGTATCAAATTCACAAAGCATTGAAGTATACAATGAAAAAAATACTTAGAAGAAAGAGATTAAGTCTTTTTACAAAATCAGAATTCAGAACTTCAGAAGCTCCCAAATAACTATACATACAATTCATATATAGCATACTGATATGCTATAATAGGGTCACAAGATAGACTGAAAAAGAACATGACAATCCAATTCTATGTCATATAACTCAGACTATATACAAGCTTAGCAGCAGCATACCACTATACCAGATTACCGGTACAACACATAAACAAGTATCAACTACGCAAAGAATTGGAGTATACTATCAAAATAATACTTAGAACATACAGAATGAGCTGTTTTTACAAAATCAGAACTTCCCAATTCCCAAATGACTATAGAAGACAATGAGATGGCTCAAAATGCTTATTATCATTCATAAAAGATAGGGGGCATCCGCTACCATTTCAGTTACCACTTTAGAACTAAAAGAGCAATACCTACCCTAAACCCCTTAGATTCAGTAATGAGCGGAAGCTTCATCATTTCCATATATATTACTTAATATATCATATATATCAGACTGATATGTTATAATAGGGTCACAAGATAGACTGAAAAAGAAAATGACAATCCAATTCTATTTCATTTTAAACTCAGACTATATACAAGCTTAATAACAGCATACCACTATACCAGATTACCAGTAGAAGACATAAACAAGTATCAACTTCACAAATAATAATATCATATCAGGGTGGCTTCCACTCATGACTCATCATCAATTCATCATAGTACATTAGTATTATGGGCAACACATTGCAGATTAATACAATAATACATCATAACCAAAACAGATTATTGACATTGTACATTCAGATTTCAGAAAACTCTCAAGTCTCAACCAAATTACTTAGTAAGTAATTCATCATCATTCTAAGGTGTTCACACAGTGACACTCAGAATTCAGAAACACCCATTTCATCATCACTCTGATGTACAAAGTCCAGAAACAAGTCAAACAACAATACCTTATATCAGTATATCACATATGCATATACAATTACACACTTACACAGAATACATTGGGTCAAACTTCAATTTCATCATCAAACAATGCTTCCACGTTGCAACATGCATAAGTATTTATTATTTTATACCTCAGTGACTCTGTGGTTCTCAAAGCTCAAGGAAAATATAATATATTGGGTCACACAACTGCTGAAGGACAGAGTTTAAGGATTTCGGAGTTCGGACTATGGGCTTGAGGGCTTCCACAGTTCCACCGGAACAACAGTCCACCACCACAGAACCACACACTCGTCTATAACTTTCTCAATTCTCAGAACATGGATGGACTGCAACAAATGAAGATAAACCAACATATCAAGTATCAAAGACAGACATAAGTCATAAATTCATAATACGAATTATGAACCGAGAAGTCAGAGACAATCAGACAAACAAACAAGTATAGAACTAGAGAAGTGCTTTACTCAATCGGCTCAGACAACAATGTCGGCTACCCAGCAACAAGCCAACGACGACCAAGTCTGAGAGTCAGAGAATTAGAGAGCTGAGAAGTGAGAAGTGAGAATTAGGGTTTCGAAGGAAAGATGTGTTGAAGTCTGAAGTAGTGAAGTGGTGACCGATAATTAGGTTAAAGGGTTAAGGGTGTGGGGTTGGGCGGTTGGGTTAATGGGTTATGGGTAAGGATTAGTGTATATATATATATATATATATATATATATATATATATATATATATATATAGGGGGTGGTTCAAATAAAAAGTGGTCGTAACGTGCAAAGTGTAAAGTTTGCACTTTTTCATTTTCCGCTTGCACTTTTTCTTGCTTTCGTTGCACATTTTCGCAGGAGCTCAAAAAAATTGGTTTATTTACAAAACTGCCACCGTCATTTTGGCCGAATTTGGCCAAAATCAAAATGGCCAAAAAGTGCAACGCAAACAAGAAAAAGTGCAAACGAAACATGAAAAAGTGAAAACTTTGCACTTTGCACGGGAAGACCACTTTTCATTTGAACTCTTCCCTATATATATATATATATATATATATATATATATATATATATATATATTGGGCATGTAAAATCGGGTGGTCGGGCGGGTCGGGTAGGAAAAGCCCAAACCCTACCCGAACCCCATAGGCAACCCAATAACCGGTGGGCCGGTTCGGTTGCTCACTTTCGGATTGGATAATCCGACCCTAAGCCCACGGATCGGATAAACCCGATCGGGTCGTTCGGGTTGGGTCAGGTATGCTCAGCCCTACGTCCCATAAACAATGGGCATCCTCTGTGCATTCGTATTGTTCGGGACGTACGTCGCCTTAATGTTGATCGGGAATTATCGTCCGGTTGGGGACGTACGTCTCCCTGACGTATGATTAGGAATTGATGTCCTGTTGGGGACGCACGTCTCATTTAACGAAGGATTGAGCATTGGCGTCCTATTAGGGACGTACATCTCCTTAACGTATGATTGGGACTTGGCGTCCTGTAGGGGACGTACGTCGCCTTAACCTAGCCACCCCTTGGTACGACGCCTGTTGGCTTACGTTTCCGGGGATGTTCGTAGCGTGGTCCTTGAGGTTTATGGACAAATCCTTGTTGGGCCATTAACCCAACAGATATTTTATATGGGCCGATAAAACAAACCCATGAATTGAGTCACAACATGCAAAATTTGGACGGCTGGAAGGAGAGGAGGAAGATGGGAGGTGTTGAGGTTGACTAGAAAAGCATCTAAGGTACATGAGGTGGGCTCCTCATCTCACACTCGTTGAGTCAATAAGACAAAAGGTTATCTTCACTCCCCTCTCTCTCTCTCATTTTTTCGGCCAAGCATAATCTGAGCAAGGGAAGGAACTCTGAAATTTCTATCCTCCATAGCCAAGAACAAGGTCAAGCTTAAGGAAAGCAAAGAAGGAAGTTTAAGGAAGAAAAAGGGAGGAAAAAGTGTGATGATTAAGGAACTTATCTAAGGTGTTCCTAGAGCTTTCTTGGAGTTGAAAGAGTTGCCGCAGTTTTTGCCGGAGTTTGTCAAAGTTCGCCGGAGCTTTGCCGGAGTCCAACCGGGAAGGGTAGAACTTCTTAAAGCTCATTCAACGTGAGTGGATGGCTTAATTTCTTGTAACTCTTGGGTTAAGTATAGGATTATCTAATTAAATGCTATATGTGTTCATAACAATGTTTAAAATGGTTTAAACATGTGATTATCCAAGTGATAAGGCTTATGTGAAATGAACTATTGAGATATGCATGAAACGTGAATTGAAAATGTTTATAAAAACACATGAGATGTTTTGAAGAATAAAAGGAGAATAAAATGATTGTTTATAACTTAATACACGTGGTGATTAAGTTAGACACGAATCAGAATTGATTTGGCAGGCCAACAAATATTGAACGTTGTCTAGGGGACGACCGGCGCCGGTTACAGGCAAAACCGACGCCAGTTTGGTGCTGTTTTGCCTAGAATGTTGATTTACGTGTATGGTTTTGCATGGATTGTTATGCTTAGACTATAAGGCTTGGTTTAGCCTTGATAAATGACTATGATAGGGACCCTATCTATGCATAATATGTGGTAGATCATATGGATGTACATACAAATATGGTGGAGGACCCAAGAACTAAAACGTACTCAAAACTCATGGTGGAGGACCTAAGGACTCAAATGTCCTCAAAACTCATGGTGGAGGACCCATGGCCTATAATGTCCTCAAAACTCATAGGTAAAATGGTGGAGGACCCAAGGACTCAAATGTACTCAAAACTCATGGTGGAGGACCTAAGGACTATAATGTCCTCAAAACTCATAGGTAAAATGGTGGAGGACCCAAGGACTCAAATGTCCTCAAAACTCATGGTGGAGGACCCAAGGACTAAAGTGTCCTCAAAACTCATAGATGGTGAATTGTAAATTATGGACTAGGTTAGGTCCTTATAGTAATTGATTTGGACCCGGAGGAGTCCTATACACTCATAGGTATATGGGTGGGTTGGGATTTGAGTCAAGGACATTGACTACTACTATTTTCCCAAACAAACAATGACCCACGGGTCGGGTATTTCCAAGTGTTTATATACTGATATGTATTTCATAACTTGGGGGAAAGGACTATACGTGTATGTATCACCCAATTTTTGGGTCTTATACTTGAAACGTCAGTTACCCTACATTTAGCTTGCTACTCGCTCGACACTTGTACTGACCCCTTTGGGGCCCCCAACCATTTTCAGGTTGAAGCTAGGGCTTGCTAACTGCACCTTCTTACGGGTGATCTCAAATCAAGGAAGACGTGGTTCGTGCTTCCTTATTTCCTTTCAAACTACCAAACACTTGCTCATGGATATTTAATTTGCTATAAACTATTTTGGGCCTGTGAGCCCATGTTTTGGCCGGTTTTGGCCCATACTTAGCGTTGAGTATTTCCGCTATTCATTGGTTTAAATGTGATGTTGTTATGTATGTTTACTACTCAATATGGATGGATTATGTTCATAGACGCCTTGTATGATTAAGTCAGGTGTACTTGCGGCTGACGTCACTTGGTCATACAACGGTTGTACACGCGCTTAGATGCGGTCTGGGGCGTGACACCACAAGGATCCGGTCACGGATCTTTTGAGATTCTTTGTCAATCACCTGACATCTGCTGATCTCATCAAGCAAGGTAGGTCTAACCTCGAACCTTCCTATGAGGGCTCCTCTTGTGGATACCTCCACGCGCGCCCTCAATGCATGTAGGCATGTGAGTAGCGTCCCTGACGTACTCTTCCTGCTCAGTTCATCGACCACTACATTGGCCTTTCCAGGATGATAGTCGATGATCAAGTTATAGTCCTTGATCAACTCCATCCATCTCCTTTGCCTCATATTCAACTCTTTCTGAGTGAATACATACTTCAAGCTCTGATGATCGATGTAGATGTGACATGTCTCCCCGTAGAGATAATGCCTCCAAATCTTTAGTGCAAACACTATCGCCCCCAACTCTAGGTCATGGGTAGGGTAGTTCATCTCGTGTTTCCTCAACTGCCTAGAAGCGTAGGCAATCACCTTACCCTTTTGCATTAGTACACATCCAAGCCCTTGGATGCTAGCATCACTATAGATATCATACCCTATACCTTGTATGGGTAGAGCAAGAACTGGTGCCTCGGTAAGTCGTTTCTTTAGCTGAAGAAACCCCTTCTCACATTTTTTGTCCCATACAAACTTACCCCCCTTCTGTGTGAGCTTCGTCAGTGGTGACACCAACACGGAGAATTTTTCAACAAATTTACGATAGTAACCCGCTAAGCCAAGGAAACTATGTATCTCTTTCACATTCTTGGGTTGTTCCCAATCCATGATAGCTTCTATCTTTGCATTGTCCACCGCAATGCCCGGTACAGATATGACATATCCGAGGAAGCCAATCTCTTTAAGCCAAATATCACATTTAGAGAATTTTGCAAAGAGTTACTTTTCTCTTAGCCTTTCAAGCACAAGTCTCAAGTGATGCTCATGTTCTTCTTCGTTCTATGAGTATATCAAGATGTCATCAATGAATACAATCACAAACTGATCTAAGTACTCACTAAACACACACTAAACACACGGTTCATCAAGTCCATGAATGCCGCCGGTGCATTGGTTAAACCAAATGACATCACAAGAAACTCACAGTGACCATATCTAGTGCGAAATGCACTCTTCGGTATGTCACTCGTTGATCTTCAACTGATGATAGCCCAATCTTAAATCAATCCTTTGGAACACTATCGCCCCACGAAGTTGATCAAACAAGTCATCACTCCTCGGTAAAGGATTCATATTCTTGATTGTGACCTTGTTCAACTGTCGGTAGTCAATACACATTCTTAGTGTACCATCTTTCTTCTTCACGACGAGTACGGGTGCTCCCCACGGTGAATGAATAGGTCTAATGAACCCATTGTCTAGTAGCTCTTGCAACTGAACCTTCAACTCTTGAAGTTCTGCCGGTTTGGTCCCCTGCTCTACTTCGATCACGAATTCAATGTCTCTATCAGTTGGAAGCCCCGGTAAGTCTTTGGGGAAGATGTCCAGGTACTTGCACACGACATGTACATCATTGATGTCGACCTCCTTCTTTGTCTCATCCACCACATAATCAAGGTACGCGTGACATCCTTTCTTCATAATCTTCTGTGCTCTCATAACGGATATGATACAACCATGAGATCTTCCCCGATCTCCTTCGAAACGTAAGACGTTTCCCTCATCATCCTCAAGTTCCAGAACTTTGGCGTAGCAATCTACTCGAACACGATGCTTCTCAAGCCAATCCATACTTATGATTGCATCAAATTCCAACATGCTTAGAGGTACAAAGTCACAGGTCAAGGGTTGACCCGTCACTTCTACTTCACACGAAGGATAGTAGTGTCTCCTCTCCACATCGTCTCCTAACGGTGTAGAGACCAACAAGGGTTGCGTCATTGTTATCAACAGCACATCTAAACTTTCAGCAAACGTTTCATTCACAAATGAACGTTGTGCCTCGGTATCAATGAGAATTCTCGCGTTTCTACCATTGATCTTTAGTGTTCTTACATATATAAGTCATGTAAGACACACTGCCCAACGTACCGGATCGAGATGGGGCTAGACGGAAACTTTTCGGCCAAAAATACACTGGACCGGCGCCGGTTCAGGCCTAGGTCGGCGCTGGGTTGCCCCTGGGCTGCATAAGTTCTCTGGACCGGCGTCGGTTTACCCCCTTGGCCGACGCTGGGTAAGCTACTGCCAGCCCCATTTTTTCACCCTTTTACACTAGACCGGTGCCGGTTCGTCCCTGGGCGCACATTAATTCCGTTTTTCGCTCGAAACGAATCGAAAATGCCATCGGTTGTAAAAGCCGCTCGTCCCCAATACATAACGTCCGGGCTTTGCAAAAGTCGTTTGTCCCCAATACACAAACGCCGGGCTTTGCAAAAGCCGTTCATCCCTAATATACAAACACCGTGCTTTGCAACAACCGTTCACCCCCAATATACAAACGACGGGCTTTGAAAAAGTCATTTGTCCCAAACTAATTGGAAATCTAAAATTTCCAAAAGTCAGCCGTTCTTTAGCAGAAGCCGTCCGACGTTCGTCAGCATAGTTTTTATTTCGAAATTTAATTACAACAGACGGGCGACTTTTGCCAGGCCCGGGTGCCTTTCATGAGCCCCCTCCACTTCGTGAGAAGTCCTCTCCGTAGGCCGGCCGGGTTTCACAACTACCGGCCGTTGTTCAGCGTCGTAGTATTTATTAATTAATTCAAGCAAAAGCCTGGCGGCTTTCATCCAAGCCGGGCGGCTTTCGTCCAAGACGGGCGGCTTTCGTCCAAGACGGGCAGCTTTCGTCCAAGTTGGGCGGCTTTCGCCTAGGCGAGTGTTCTCCTCACCTCTTGATTCTAAAACCGGCTCGATTGGCCGGGGTTATACATTTGCACGATTTCCACACTTCTATTGCATACAATAGAGTAAAAATAAAAGATTAAGGAATTACCCGCCACGAAGTCCGTGTTAGCATGTGTTTCTGCCTCCGTCATCGCGTAAACCCTTTGCTTAGGCCCCGCCTTGGTTGACGGACGCATCGTTGCTTGTTGATGTGCCGCCTCTCCCCGTGCCGCCGTGTGGTGGTCCCGCACGATTTTTCCACATCATGGTCCCTCCTCCGGCTCCTGAGGCTCCTCCTCTCTCCAATTGTGGGCTATTGGCCTTCATGTGACCCGCATTCCCACATTGGTAGCACCTCGGGGGTGCATTGCACTTCCCGAAATGATTCTTCGAACATTTAGTACATTTAGGAAACCCCGAACGTTGAGAGGGGGACGTGTGCCACCTAGAGTCCCTGTTCTTTTTCTCCGGGGGTGTCGGTGCCTTGAACGAACCAACGCCTCCGTGGTTGTTCTTACGCGAATGATCGGGCGGTCCCAAACCATTCCACTTTCTCTTCTTTGCCTCCTCGGCATCTCTTACCTTTCTCTCATTCCATTGGGTTTCCCCAAGCATTCCTTGCTCCACCACCTCGCTAAAGGTCATGTGACGCGAGTAGGTGGCCCGATCACGGATGTCCAATATTAAGGCATGCCAAAAATGTTCAGTCATGCGGTCCTCATCAGCTGCATACTCCAGTAAGAACCTCACCAAGTTTCTGAATTCTTGCTCCAATTGTTTGACAGTTACACCCTCCTTTAGCTTAAGGTTTGTGAACTCCCTACGCTTCACATTAACCTCGTAGTCGGAGTAGTATTGGGCGTAGAACTCCTGTTCAAAGTTCTCCCATGAGATAGTTCCACGATACTTTCCTTCCACACCCTCCCACCATGTAGAAGCTATTCCTTCAAGAAAACGTGAAGCAACAGTCAACTTCACATCAGGTGTTATTTGCATGTCTCGCGATGCATCTTTCACTTTCTTTATCCAATCGGCGGCAACGGTAATATCGCCGGTGCCGTCGAAGGACCTACACCCTAAGGCCCTAGACTCCTTGAGGTATTCGGATATTCTCACGCAAAAATCTCCTCCACGTCCACCTTGAGACGTCCCAGAAACGGCCCTTGAAGCTCCCTGGCTCCCTTGAGCCGAGCCCCATTGAGAGGCACGCCTAGCTTGGCGTCTAAGATCTCTTCTCAATCTCTCCTTTTGGTACCACTCGAGTACCTCACCCATTTGAGCAAAACGGGCATCGCTCTCATCATTATCATCATCGTCGGTATGAAAATCGAGTCATAGTTTTCGGTGTTAGTTTCATACACCAAACTCACGTGGCCATCGCTCACTGTTTAGGCTCGGTGGCCCCCACGACATACACGACCTCCTCTTCTTCCCCTAGAACCACGGGATGTGGCTCGGCTAGCCCCTGCTGAGGCTCCCGCGGAAAGTCCCCTAGAGTTGTTTCTCGTCAGCATACATCTACCCTCCATTTCTACAAATAAATTTGAACGAGTCTTTAGACTCCAATCAATGTTAATTGACGAAACACGTTATAGACACATATTAGCCCAAGTTACCACCATACCAATTGCTAAGGGTATCATCTTAACAACTAGAGACCTTGCAACCTAGGTAAAAATAGTCCCATAAACATCAAAATACAATGCTCATGGTTTTCGGTAAAACTCTTTTGTAAAATTTCCCGTGAGAGGTTGATTACATAGTTTCGAATGGAGATGGTTCTGATACCACTTAATTGTCACGCCCCAGAGCGCATCTAAGCGCGTGTACAACCGCCGTATGACCAAGTGACATCACTCGCAAGTCAACGTGACTCAATCATACAAGGCGCCCATGAACATAATCCATCCATACTCAATAGTAAACATACATAACAACATCACATTTAAACCAATGAATAACGGAAATATTCAACGGTAATGTATGGGCAACAACCGGCCAAAACATGGGCACACAGGCCCAAAATAGTTTATAGTAAATCAAATATCCATGAGCAAGTGTTTGGTAGTTTGAAAGGAAATAAGGAAGCACGAACCACGTCTTCCTTTATTTGAGTTCACTCGTAAGAAGGTGCATGTAGCAAGTCCTAGCTTCAACCTAAAAATGGCGGGGCCCCCCGAAGGGGTCAGTAAGAGTACCGAGCGAGTAGCAAGCTAAATGTAGCATAACTAACGTGTCAAGTATAATACCCAAACATAGGGTGATACATACACGTATAGTACTTTCCCCCAATTTATAAAATGCATATCAGTATATATATACTTGGAAATACCCGACCCGTAGGTCATTGTTTATTTGGGAAAATCATAGTAGTCAATATCCTTGACTTAAATCCCAACCCACCCATATTCCATGAGTGTATAGGACTCCTCCTGGCCAAATCAGTTTATACATACGAGTTTGAGGACAGTACCATCGTCCCTGGGTCTCCACCGTTTATACATTTTAGGTTTGAGGACAGTACCGTCGTCCCTGGGTCTCCACCGTTTACATAGATGGGGTCTATATCATAATCATTTATCAAGACTAAACCAAGTCTTATAGCCTAAGCACAACAAACCATGCAAAACCATGCACGAAAATCAACATACGGGCAAAACAGCACCAAACCGGCACCAGTTCAGCCATAACCGGCACCGGTTCACATTTAATTTAATTAATTCAGTTGCCCCGTACTCAAACCGGCGCCGATTGTAGCCTAAACCTGTGCCGGTTCACTTTCTTCTTTGCGGTCAATGACTCGTTGACCGCCCGAACTGACTCCGATTGATCCGAAACTTAACCAAAATATGAATTAATTCTTAAACAATCAATATTTGCCATTTTGTCCATCCAAAACATCACATATGTTTTTATATCATTTTCATATCATTTCTCATGCATAATCATCATGGTTCATTTCACATAGGCCTAATCATCTTGGCTAATCATATGCTTAAACCATTTTAAACATCATTATGAACACATATTGCATTTACTTAGGTAATCTCATACTTAACCCAAGAGTTACAAGACATTAAGCCATCCAATCACCTTGAATGAGCTTTAGGAAGTTCTACCCTTCTCGATTGGACTCCGGCAAAGCTCCGACGAACTTTGACAAACTCCGGCAAAAACTCCGGTGACTCTTTCAACTCCGTGAAAGCTCTAGGAACACCTTAGACATGTCCCTAACAAATTTTTATCATCATAAAACCCATATCAATACAAATAACCTCTAAAAGGTTATTTTCTGGCGAACCGATCACTTTGGCGTCTAAGTCCATTCTTGGACTTAGAATTGCCTTCCAACCCCTTATTCTACATTTCTAAACATGTAGAGCTTCTCTAGGGGTTCCTCGCATGCTATATAAGTCACATGGTAATTAAAGAGTAGAGGAAAAGTTAATGTAAGGTCATTACCTTAATCACCACACTTTTTCCTCCTTTTTTCCTCTTTACACTTCCTCCTTTGCCTCCCTTGAGCTTGAGTCCAAATTTAACTATGGAGTATGGTGTTTGCAGAGCTTTTCTTCCCTCTTTCTTGGCGGCTTGGTCGAGTACAATGATGGGGATGGAGGGGGATAGGTTCATTTTGTCTCATTTAGCCAATGAATGAGAGAGGGACCCATTTGGTGTCTCTAAATGTCTCCCCATCCCATCAATTGAACTCCTAGCTCTCATTTCGTCAATTTGAGCACACAAAAACATGGGGTGCCCCCCCTTCATGTGGGCAGTTATCCCAATATGTCCCGATGTGTAAAATCGGCACCGAAAGTTGTATTTCTCGGACTGTTTCAATTATATTTTATTTTATTGGGGCAAATAAAATATATCTGTTGAGTTAATGGTCCAACAAGGACTTGTCCATAAGCCCTAAGGCCACGCTACGAACGTCCCCAGATACGTAAGCCGATGTACGCCCATAATCCCACGGGCACCGTACCTAGGGGCGGCTGGGTTAAGGCGACGTACGTCCCCAACAGGACGCCAAGACCCAATCATACTTAAGGTGACATACGTTCCCAACAGGATGCCAAGGCCCAATCATACGTTAAGGCGACGTACGTTCCCAACAGGATGCCAAAGCCCAATCATACGTTAAGGCGACGTACGTCCCCAATAAGACGCCAAGGCCCAATCATACGTTAAGGTGACGTACGTCCCCAACAGGACGCCAAGGCCCAATCATACGTTAAGGCGACGTACGTCCCCAACAATACGAAGGCCCAGAGGACGATATGCGACATAGGACGCCCATTATTTATGGGACGAACGTCCCCATAGCCCAAGCCAACTGGGAAGCCTTTCCTCCGGGTCGTGGCGAGGTTCGTTCCCAACAGGACCAGCCCACATCCTCAAGGCCCAAGAGATGTACGTACCTAGGGGCGGCTGGCTACCTTGGCCCAGGGGCAGTGCGAGACGTCCTTCCAGCACAACAGAGCACATCAAGCCACGGTCATATTTGTATGTACGGTTGTGGGAGCATGGAGGTCTCGGAAATATCGGGTGGTCCTCTCCCCCGATGTGGGTCCCACATGCAATTCACTATTCACGCAAAAGTAGTAACAAAATTTACAACCTCGTAAATTCATTAACCATTTCATAAGGTTCAATACATGATTGACATAAAAGTAAATATATTTGGGGATGTTGTTACACTTTAGACCATTTATAATGGTGTAAGATTATGAGTCCAAAATGTTAAGGTTGGAAATTTTGGACTCCTAATTTAATGTAGTGGTGTGTTAAAATGGCGATTAAAAGTGGGAAAGTGGATGGTGGAGTGTATCTTTAGAGTGTGGGTTGACGGGAGTGGGTAAAGGAAAAAAGAAAAGAAAAAGGAAAAGAAAGGAACCGTCCCAGGTTTGCTCTTTGTTTGCATGACGTCATGCTTTTGTCATAATACCCTAAATTTTTAAAAATTGCTATAACTTTTTTATTTTTACTCCAAATTTTTCAAAAAATATATCAAAATTTACAACTTTTTATTATCTTTCAAATGACACCAATTTACATATATAAAGTGTATTTGTTTTGAAATTTTAACTGTTGGAATTTCCTTGACCCCAAGAAAATACGAAACACAAATTTTTAATTCATGGAGCCTCAATAAATGACTAAGTGTTACATGAAATCATTTTGTTCTTTATTAAACCTGAAAAAGAAAAATAAAAGTAACAATTTTTTTAATGAAATTTATTTTTTTCTTACATCAAAATGTGTATTTTTTATTTCATACTCCCTCCGTCCCGAATTAATTGTCTTGTTTGCTTTTGCACAAATTTTAAGAAAGTGGTTGAAAATGTAAAAGTTGTGGTTGAGATTTGAGTAGAAAACAGTGAATTGATATGAGTCACCCATTATTGCCAAAAGAGGAAACAAGACAATTATTTTGGGACGGACCGAAAAGGAAAACAGAACATTTATTTCGAGACGGAGGGAGTAATTATTTAGGGAAAAAATTAAACAGAAAACATTACTTATCATAATTTAATTAATGTTTTACTGAATTGATATGTAAAAAAATATGATAAGTGTACTTTATTAACGTTGTTGGGATGCACAAAAATAAGAGTCTAATGTATGGGGAGTCCACATTTAACATTTTAAACTCTTACCACTATAAATGGTCTTAGGGAATCTGTTTTGGATACTCCAGAGCTTCTCACTTCTGCTTATAATGATGTCAGGAGTGCAGCCCTTTCAACCTTTACCTACAAACATATATGGAACAATAATAAACACTTATCGATTAAGATGTTCCAATGGAAGCTCATCTACAAAATTATTCCAATTCCAGAAAATCTCCTCATATTTCAAATTTCTATTTACCCCTTTGTCTGCCCATTTTGCTGGTTGGATTCAGCTTCTGAGAGACATATCCTCCACAAATGTTCAATCATTGCATCAGTTTGGAGATATTTAATGGGTACCTGATACCTTACCCTTCCTTTGATTGCTCAATCAGACAAATTTTAATATCTTGGTGGTTGGAAGCTTGTGAAATAAATTTGACTGATATGTTTAAACATCACCTACCGTGTATTATATCTTTGCATATTTGGAAATGCTATGCTCAGTTGGTCTAGGATGATGAGCATCTACGTTGTCTCCCAACCTAATCATTAGCAGAATCGAATGCTTCCTCAGAAATTGGTCTTGGGGTTTCCAAACTCATAAATGGACGAAACCTAGTTCTCCTTGATTGTGTAATTCAAATAAACAGTTTGATATAATGTGTGCTAGTGTATGTAATAAGTGTACACGTGATTATCCTACTATAAATAGTAAGGATGAGTTCACATTTGTGGTGCAGTGGCCTTTATGATAATAAAACTTATCTCCCTTCTGTTAATTAAGCCGTTCAACTTTCAGTTAGTTACAGTTGCAAAATCCATCAAATTGGTATCAAAGCTGCCGTTCCTCCGGACTGATCACCATGGCTTCCATGTACGGCGCTGCAACTGACCTAGTGTCACGCCCCGTACCTATCCAGACACGTCAACAACCCGTCGTACAATACGAATAGTGAACCACAGTCGAGCACATTCATACTACCTCCGTCCCTTAAAACTTTGCCAAGTTTGACCGACACGTGGATTAATAAAGTAAAAACTGTGTGGTTGCGGTTTTTGAAGAGGAGAGAGAATTAACCAGAACCACAAATTCTTTACTTAAAAGGGAAAGTGACAAAGTTAGAGGGACATCCAAAAAAGGAAAGTTGACAAAGTTTTAATGGACGGAGGAAGTATTATACAAGACGTCTCGAATATCATTCACACATAAGTCATCCATAAACATATGTAATAAGCAATTCCATACGTAGCGGAAAACAAAGTTTGAAAACAAATGCCACACGGGGCAAACATGAACACGCAGGCTCTATAGTAAAATATGCATAAGCATGTTTATAAATGTTCAAAAACAGAATGGAGGAAGGCACATGTGTGAGATATGCCCAGATTTCAACAGTCGAGCAACGAGCACAGGAAGAAAGCTCTAGCCTCAACCTGAAATGGTGGTGGGACACCCCCCGAAAGGGGGTCAGTACTCTATACGGCTATAAAGTACCGATGTGGATGACATCTAATAGATATACAACAAGTATTTCAAACACAAGACCCTCAAATAGGGTGATAATATAATTTAGGCCGTAACCCCAAGTTACCCCTTTTCAAAATATACTTACTTTATATAAAGTAAAGTAGTCGACCCAATACCCCGTGACTAACTTTAAGGAGTGTAACGAACTTGCAAAGAAGTAGGGGATCGGTAAGAGAGAGAGATTACAGGTACTCCGATCGAACAATTGGTGTACGCGCTCCAATTCAATTCAATCCCGGCCGGCCGGAGGGAGAATGAAGACGCCGAGGACGCTGCAGGTTATCATGACGGCGGCGGCGCTGCTGCTGCTGATACACTACGACAAAAGAGGGGCGGCGGTGGAGGCGCTGAGAATCGACGTGAGGTCGGGATCGTCGAAGTGCATCAGAGAGGAGATGCAGGTGAATACGATGACCATCGGAAAATACTCCATCATCAACCCTATCATCGATCTCCCCGTCCCCAAATCCCACAAGATCACCGTCCGGGTAATTACTTGATGATGTGTAACCCCCCCGGGTCTCTACTACGGTCCGCCCCTGGCCGAGTATGTTTACAAAGCATCAACACAATACCCCGTGACTACCAGCCACGATAATTTCTAGGGTCTAACCCTAACACATATGTTTGCATTTCTAGAGTCCGACTCAAGTACATCGCCATGCAAATCATATTTAACAAGTCAATTACTCCACCGTGCATTTCAAAAGTCCAACTCAAGTACATCACCATGCACATCATAGACTACAACCTTCAATCTCCCATGTATTTCTAGAGTCCAACTCAAGTACATCACCATGCATGTCATCAATCACAACCCCTTGTCTACCCATGAACTTCTAGAGTCCAACTCAAGTACATCACTATGTCATGACATAGACTCAATTCCTGAGCAACCTATGCCTAGAATTGACATATCAATAATTTACTTTGGGACATCCTTAAGGACTGCCCATAACATGATCTTAGCTTCATACTAAATCAATTTAGTCACCTGAATCACATTCAAGTGCATCACTTACAATCAAATCCTTAAAATCAATTCTTTAACAATTACAAATAATCATTAACTAGTATTTCAATACTATTAAGATTATTCATATCAATCAAATATTCCATTTGTAAATCCCTACATAATAGCTCATTAATAGCTCATTTAACTCTATTTTTATCAATATGATTTCAAACCATTTCCAATTTCATTCCTTACCAAATATGTCAATATTTCATCAATAACCAATCATCATAATCCATGAAAATATGATTTAGACATTTAGGTAATCTCATGCTTAACCTACAAGTTGTAAGCAACTAGATGTCGATCCTCCCCTCAAATGAGCTTTGAACCTTTCTTTCTCAATCCAATATTCAAGCTTCGGCCAAGGCAAGTTGAGAACTGACTCCTTGCTTCGAAATGAGTGCTAGGCAGCCTCTTCAAGGTGCTAGCTCAACCTCTACTCAAAGATATGAAAACAATCCTTAGGAAGGATGTTTTCCGGTGGTTTCGTTTCCTAATCGTTCAAGGTTTTTTCTAGGTTAGTGTCTAACCTTTACCTCAATAAAATACCCTTCTCAAAAACATATTATACACTTTTAGTAGTGTATAACAGTCTCTTCAATCATTATATGATTTAGACAATAGAAAGGAAAACTTATTCTGGGAGGTATCATTTTCCTTTGATGCTTTGGAGGCCTTAAACTTTTCTGTTAGCTGCAAACCGCACCTCTACATATTCCTTATTTTGAGAGATTTCTTTAGACACCTCACACGCCTAATTTGAATGAGTGAAGCTCGAGATATGAAGCAAACATTACCAAGGACTTCAACTGTGCGGTCAGAAATTCTCTCTACCTCTCTTCTGTGTTGTGAGCTCTTATCCTCTCCTCAAATGATAAGAGTTCGAATGGGAGGTCGTGATAAGGCTCTAGAATCTCTCAATAATGTTAGCTAGGCAATTGGTTCACAAAATAAGGGGGTAAGGTGTTTGATTGCAATAAAACGCGGGTGGTCCCCCTCTTTTATTTCTTTTGTATTGTTTGAGCTCTCAACTTAATGGGTCCGCCCCATTTATGTGTTCTAACTTATTATCCTTATTTTGCAGGTGTTGTGAAGGTGTGAGGAGGCCTCCAAGTGACCCTAATTAATTTGGGTTCCAAAATATCTACCAATACTTCCAAAGATGGAAAGATGGGACTTATTATTTTATCATTTGTCATAAGATGTCTTTTTTGTACCCATTCTAATTTATGTAGACCAAATCAACTATCTACATCATATTTGTTGGGTTCATGGCCGAACAGGGGTTGGTCCATAAAACCCTCCCTACGAACGTTCCCTACGAACGTTTCCCTATATAAGGGCCTCCCTACGAACGTCTCCAACAGGCCCAGGAGACGTTCGTACCGAAGCATAGGCGGGTGCCTTGACGCAAGGGTAGAGGCTACACATGTTTCGCAGTACTTGGCCCAACAGGATACATGAGGGAAGCTAATGGGACGAACGTCCCCAAAAGGTCCAAAACCACGTGATATCCTTCCGATCATCCAATGGACGTACGTAGTAAAGGACTTTGGGTCCAGCAGGAACCAAGAGTCAACTCATGGGGACGAACGTCCCCAGAAGGGCCAATTAAGTATTTGAAAGCCCATTACTATTATACGAGCCCAAATAGTAATATGATTAATCACGCATTACGTAAAACATTAATCGTTTTACATTTGTTCAATAATAGGGAAATTCAATACATAAACTTTAATATTTAAATTGAAATTTCTAGGACGTTCGGGTGCGGTGTCACAAGTTCACCCCCCTTAACAGGAATTTCGTCCCCGAAATTCACCACGCTACTCAAATAGTAAAGCGTATTGCTCCCTCATCAAAGCTTCCGTTTCCCAAGTCTCTTCTTTGACTCGATCACTTTTTCAAAGGACTTTAACCATTGAAACTTCTTTACTCCTCAATTTCTTTACTTTTCTATCAGTGACCTTGATCGGTTGCACAACATAGTTCAAATCCTCGCGTACTTCCACAGGCGGCTTTTCCAATACATGAGATGGATCATGTACATACTTCTTAAGCTTGGATACATGGAATACATTATGTATCTTCTCCAATTTAGGATTCAAATGTAGACGATATGGTACGGCCCCAATTATCTCTAGAATTTTGAATGGTCCTATGTAGTGTGGATTAAGCGTCCCTCGGCTTTGGAATCGAATGATTCCTTTCCAAGGAGAAACTTTCAGGAATACCTCATCATCAACCTTAAACTCTAAGTTTCTCCGACGCTTATCTCCATAACTCTTCTGTCTATCCTGAGCCGTTTTGAGTCTCTCTCGAATCAACTTCACCTTTGACTTGGTGATCTCAACCAACTCAGTACCCTTGAGTTTGGCCATGCCAACCTCATCCCAGCATAACGGTGTACGACATCTCCTCCCATACAATGCTTCATATAGAGGCATGCTGATACTTGCCTGATAACTGTTGTTATAGGCAAACTCCACGAGTGCTAAGTGATTGTCCCAACTTCCTTGAAACTCTAACACACAAGCCCCAACATATCTTCTAAGATCTGTATAACCCTTTCAGACTGCCCATCCGTCTGTGGATGGAAAGCAGTGCTGAACTTTAACCTCGTTCCCATAGACTTTTGAAATTTTGGCCAAAAACATGATGTGAATCGTGGGTCTCTATCGGATACGATGGTCACTGGAACCCCATGTAGCCTCACGATCTCATCCGTATACAACTTGGCTAATCTCTTGAGTGGGTAGGTAGTGTTGATAAGTAAAAAGTGTGCACTCTTTGTGAGCCTATCAACAACAACCCAAAATGCGTCATAGTTTCTGGTCGTCCGTGGTAAGCCTGTTAGGAAATTGATTTAACGTACCTCGAAAGTACAGCAGCGGAAGTTTAAAATTTTCCCAAACAGATCTTCCCTGATTATGACTAAACAACGAATATAGCAATAATAACATATATGAGTTAGAACTTACAAATCTTCCAGCCTAGCGGTGATAATCCTTGACCTTTGGTATCCACGTGATTTCTCCTTTCCGAAAGAACGGTTAGATCTCCCTAAGAGAAAGGTTAGGAAATCTCTTCGCAGGGAAATAAACTGGTAATACTGAATCTGAAAACTGGTCTATAAATTATGAAGGAGAATGATGTATTTATACTAGTTCTAAACTAGTTTCCCAATCACAATGAAAGTGTTCTTGATTAATGAGTTTTAATCCTATTAGGACCAAAACTCATTATTAATTAAATAGTTGAATAAAACAAAATAATTAATAATAATATTAATAACAATAGAGAAGTGGCTGCACGCCACTCTCTATTTGTTATATCTATATATTATTATTTATTTTCTTTTTCTTTTCCTTTTAGTTCCAAATCATAAAAGTAAATAGCAACTTTATTTAATAATAAATAAATCTTCATCAAGTACTATAAATCTAGTTTATTCCACTTAATTAATTCTATCAAATAGAACTCTCCTTCAACTTCATGAATTAAATATGTTTAATCTAATCAATATTTAATCCATTTTCAGTATTACTAATTCAATATTATTTAATCCAATTAATAATATTTAATTCCTTCTAACAATTCAATCGGAAGGTATAATCACTTGTTGTGTGACCCATAGGGCCTTATATATTAAGCATTAATCAAATTAAGGTCTTAGTAGAATCCCTAGACGATTTACCAGACAAACTTAATATATAAGGACGTTTGCGAGGACTATTCAAACTCCCTGTAATATAGAGCTCATAGTGATACGGTCCTTTCATTCAGCGAACATTCAACTAAGTCTAGAACATGATATTGTGTCTATCCCAATAACTCAGTCTCTGTCTCTCAATCTTTCTAGATGATCCATAACGATCATATTCGATATCCAAAACGAATATATCTTTGCATTGGCCAATGACTTTATGATCCATCTAGATATGAGAAGTAGAATGTTCTCTCTCTTAATCTATTATGAGGAATGAATCCTTTCTTGGCTCAACTACTACTCCATGTGCTTCGTGATGCACCCAACACATGCCGTATCTACCCTGATTGGAGTACAAGCGTTGGTCATGGTCAAAGTACATCACTCCGCACATGTAGTACGTATTGACCTCAAGTCGGAGGACTATTACACTACTCTATACGCCGATAATCCCATAGACACATGAATAGAACTTATCAAATGGTTTCTCGGTGGGTATGCCAATATTCTCTAAAATATCTATGTGATCATCATGAATTACAGGAACTCATAGTCGTGAGATCAACTATACTTTCTAAAAGTATGATGCAGTCCACATACCAATCTTATCGCATATCATCAATATCCCATTCTTGATGATCATTGATTGGGGCTATTTTAGGACCTTATGTTATATCAAATAAGCTCCCACTTACTTATTGACAACATAAATCCAAGGGAACACAATTATGAATAAAACATTGACAATCGAAAAACAATCATTCATAAAGTGTAATACCGTGTATATATCAAATATAAAAACTAAATGTGATCAAGTACATATGTCTTTAAAAAAATGATTGTCGCTAGGACATATATACTAACAAAGCCTACCACGAAATCCATAGTCATATGTTCCCACTTCCATTCAGGGATGGAAAGTGGCTGCAATAAGCCTGCTGGATGTTGGTGTTCTGCCTTAACTTGTTGACAAGTAAGAAACCGACTAATGTACTCTGCTATTTCTCTTTTCATCCCAGACCATCAGTAGCTTTCTTTCAAATCCCTATACATCTTCGTGCCTCCCGGGTGCATGACATATGCCGATAAGTGAGCCTCCTCTAGGATGGATTTTCGGAGCTCATCATTCGATGGTAAACACACTCGGTCACGGAATAACAAGAGACCATCGTCTCTCTCCTTGAAATCTTCAACCGGTCTCGCTAGCATGCGTTCTCGGACCTTCATAAGTTCTTCGTCAGTCTCTTGACCTTTCTTGATCTCATCAAGTAATGTAGGTCTCACTTCAAATCTTGCCAACAAGGCGCCATCGGTAGATATTTCCAACTGAGCTCTCAATGCTCTCAAGTTGGTTATCAATGCCCCCAATGAAATCTTCCGACTAAGGGCATCAGCCACAACATTTGCTTTACCATGATGGTACTCAATCACTAGGTGGTGGTCCTTTATCAACTCCATCCACCGTCGTTGTCTCATGTTTAACTCTTTCTGAGTAAACACGTACTTCAAGCTCTTGTGGTCAGCGTATATGTGACACGTTTCTCCGTAGAGATAATGCCTCCATATCTTTAGTGCAAACACCACTGCCCCCAATTCCAAGTCATGAGTAGGATAATTTACCTCATGTTTCTTCAATTGTCATGAAGCATAGGCAATCACCCTCCCCATCTGCATCAACACACATCCGAGCCCCTGAATGCTCGCATCACTATAGACATCATACCCCATACCTTGTTTTGGTAAGGCGAGTACCAGTGCCTCAGTTAACCTCTTCTTCAGTTCTAAGAATCCCTTCTCACATCGGTCATCCCATACGAACTTAGCCCCTTTTTGAGTGAGCTTCGTCAATGGTGATGCTAACACTAAGAATGTCTCCACGAATTTTCTATAGTATCCCGTTAGTCCAAGGAAACTACGAAACTCCTTCATGTTCTTATGTCTTTCCCATTCTTTGATAGCCTCAATCTTCTTGTTGTCCACCGCAATGCCTGATTCAGAAACCACGTGCCCGAGAAAGCCGATCTCCTTAAGCCAAAACTCACACTTAGAGAATTTGGCATAAAGTTGCTTCTCTAGTAGTGTTTCAAGAACTAGAACCAAGTGTCTCTCATGCTCTTCTTCATTCCTTGAGTAAATCAAGATGTCATATATGAACACGATTACAAACTGATCCAAGTACTTATGGAATACTCGATTCACCAAGTCGATGAATGCTTCCGGGGTGTTAGTTAACCCAAACGACATAACCAAGAACTCAAAGTGACCATACCTTGTGCGGAAAGCACTCTTTGGTATGTCGCTCTCTTTGATCTTTAGTTGGTGATACCCTGACCTCAAGTCGATCTTTGAAAATATTGTTGCTCCTCGGAGTTGGTCAAACAAGTCATCAATCCTAGGTAAAGGATACCTATTCTTGATGGTGGCCTTGTTCAATTGTCGGTAGTCAATACACATACGTAGGGTCCCATCCTTCTTTTTCACAAAAAGAACTGGTGCTCCCCACGGGGAATAGCTCGGTCTGATGAAACCATTATCCAATAGCTCTTGCAATTGGGTTTTCAACTCATTCAGTTTCGCAGGTGCCATTCGGTACGGTGGTATAGAGATTGATTTGGTGTTGGGCTCCTGCTCAATCACAAATTCAATCTCTCTATTGGGTGGAAGCCCTGGTAGGTCTTTAGGAAAGATCCGGGTACTTACAAACCACCCTTACGTCGTCGATGTTTGGTTCCTCCTTAAATTTGTCAACAACGTATGCTAGATATGCGTGGCATCCCTTTCTCATCATACTCCTCGCTCTCACGGTGGATATGATGCAACTATTTAATTTGCCTTGATCACCCTCGAAGCGTAGAGTATTCCCATCATTGCCTTCGAGTTCTAGAACCTTCGTGTAGAAATCTACCCTATGATGATGCTTTTCCAGCCAATCCATCCCTAGGATCACATCAAAATCAATCATGCTCAGCGGTATAAAATCACACGTCAAGGTTTGGCCATCGAATTCCACCTCACAAGATGGATAGTAACAAGTTCTCTCAATGTCATCTCCTAGTGGTGTTGATACCACTAGGGTTTGTGTCATCGGTATCGATTGTATCTCTAAGTCCTCGGCGAACGTCTCACTCATGAATGAACATTGTGCCCCGGTATCGATAAGAATTTGTGCACTTCTCCCATTAATCTTTAACGTTCCTACATTTATAAGCCACGTAAGATACCTTTCCTACCATCTCCATACATCTATAGAGGTTTACTATGTTCACACACGTGTTTGGGATCAATGAGAGGTCTTAACGTTTGCAAAACGGTGCAAAAACTCATCATTGGTCAGCCTGGGTGCCACGCACGGCGTGCCAGGGAGGCACGCACGGCGTGCATGGCTGGAATTCTCATGGGGAGCTACTGCTCCCCACGCACGGAGGCACACATGGCGTGCATGCAGGCTGCACACGGTGTACCTGAAGTCAGTTTTTCTCTGGATGGTTACTACCACCCACGCACGGGTGGATGCACGGTTGACGCACGGCGTGCGTGGGCCAAAATCAGCCCGATTTCGCCCAATTCTCCCCGGTTCGACCCTAAGGCTGTTTGTAACTGACCCTTAGGACATAACTTTAATTTATGGATGAAACATGGATACAACACAAGTAATTAAGTGGGTATACCTGCAACAGAATCCAGGTTAGCTTGAGCATTCGCCTCCGTCATCATATAGACTCTAGCTGGAGTCCTTCCCTGGTTCACGGATGGCGCGTTGCTCGCGCTTGTTCCCCCTTACCCCCTAGATGCTTGGGAAGCTCCGGTTGGGCTCTTTGTCCTCGTGGCCCCGCTACTCGGTCTCGATGTCCTTGCCCCACTCAGTTGTGGGCACCTCATCTTCATGTGCCCGATGCTTCCACATTGGTAGCATCTAGGAGGGTCACGACATTTTCCCAGGTGGCTCCGCTTGCAATTTTGCAACGATTCGCCCCTGAGGCTTGTGATCTATGTTCTTGCCCGCTCAGGCCTTGACCTCCCCTAGATGGCGGTGGGGGTGCCCGACAAGATCCCCCTCCTCCATGATTTCCCTTCTTGTCAGGACCTTGGGATCCATGGGTTTTCCACTTTCTTTTCTTCGCCTCTTCGACGTTCTTCATCTTCCTTTCTTCCCATTCCTTCTCTTCTTTCAACCCCTGCTCAACTGCTTAGCTAAAGGTCACGTTAGACAGTTGTGTTGCCCTCTCACGCCCCTCCAAGTCTAAGGCATCCCAAAAGTGATTAACCATTCGGTTCTCGTCGCAAACATACTTTTGAATGAACTCAGCGAGCTCCCTGAATTTGTGTTCAAGTTGCCTCACCGTCATTTTACCACCTTGGGTTAGGAGGGTATACTCTCTCCTCTTAGTGTTCACTTCAAAATCAGAATAATATTGGGCAAAGAATTCTTGTCGGAAATTCTCCCAAGTCACGGTCCCGCCATACTTGCCTTTGACTCCATCCCACCACGTGGATGCCATCCCTTCAAGCAATCTCACCACCACCCTTAGCTTAAACTCGGGGGTGAGTTGCATGTCAAGGGCTGCTTCGTTCAACCTCTTGATCCATTCAGCGGCGACCGAGATGTCACCCGTTCCATTGAAGGGTTTGCACCCCAAGTCTCTCGCCTCCTTGAGATATTTTGAGATCCTTATGATTGGACCTCCATCACCCCGGCCCCCATGTGGTTCGATGTGGGCCTTAGAGTCGCCATGGCTTCTTCCTCTTGAAGCCCCACCCGAAGGTTGCCTTCCTCGGTGCCTTCGGCGTTCCCTCCTTTCTTCGCGCTCCCGCTGGTATTGCTGGAGCAATGCCTCAATTCTTGCTAGGGAGCCATTCTCCCCCCTCTTCATCACTCACATCATCATCATCCCCTTCATAAGGGGTCTCAACTGGCTCAGTCTCCGGTTGATAGGTCAAGTCCTCATAGGACCAGTAGGTTTCATTCTCGGTATCAACATGACCATCGCTCACGGTCTGTGATCGGCCTCCACGGCCCGCTCCTCTAGATTCTCTAGAGGTCCTATGACTGCCCTGTCCGGTCTCCACCGGTGCACGCCCGTCGGGTTTCTCCTAGTAACCTTGCCACCACGGTCCATCTCTGAAAGAAATTTTGGAAAGAGTCGTTAGACTTATATCAAATGTCGATTGACAGACAAGTACTTAAGACACTACTAGGCTCAAATTGCCGCCATACCAATCGCTAAGGGTACCATCTTAACAATTAGAGGCCTTGCAACTCAAGTACCAAAAGTTCTATAAGTACAAACCATTTATGCTCATGGTTTTTCAAAATCGTTTGAAAAAGAGAAGTTTGAGACTTCATTATGAAGTTTATGGACTAAGGCTCTGATACCAATTAAATTGTCACGCCTCGGACCTACCCGGACACGTCAACAACCCGCCGTACAATACGAATAGTCAACCACAGTCGAGCACATTCATATTATACAAGGCGTCTCGAATATCATTCACACATAAGTCATCCATAAACATACATAATAAGCAATTCCATACACAGCGGAAAACATAGTTTGAAAACAATTGCCACACGGGCAAGCATGAGCATGTTGGCTCTATAGTAAAATATCCATAAGCATGTTTATAAATGTTCAAAGACAGAATGGAGGAAGCACGAACTAAGTCTTCTTTCCAAGATGATCACTCGAGCAATGAGCACATGAAGCAAGCTCTAGCCTCAACCTGAAATGGTGGTGGGACCCCCCCGAAAGGGGGCCAATACTCTATACGGCTATAAAGTACTGATGTGGATGGCATATAATAGATATACAACAAGTATTTCAAACACAAGACCCTCAAATAGGGTGATAATATAATCTAGGCCGTAACCCCAAGTTAACTCTTTTCAAAATATACTTACTTTATATAAAGTCAAGTAGTCGACCCGTAGGCCCGAGTTTGTTTACAAAGAATCAACCCAATACCCCGTGACTACCAGCCACGACAATTCCTAGGGTCTAACCCTAACACATGTGTTTTCATTTCTAGAGTCCGACTCAAGTACATCACCATGAAAATCATATGTCACAAGTCAATTACTCCACCGTGCATTTCTAGAGTCCAACTCAAGTACATCACCATGCACATCATAGGCTACAACCTTCAATCTCCCATGCATTTCTAGAGTCCAACTCAAGTACATCATCATGCAAGTCATCAATCACAACCCCTTGTCTACCCATGCACTTCTAGAGTCCAACTCAAGTACATCACCGTGCCATGGCATAGACTCAATTCCTAAGCAACCTATGCCTAGAATTGACATATCAATAATTTACTTTGGGGCATCCTTAAGGACTGCCCATAACATGATCTTAGCTTCACACTAAATCACTTTAGTCACGTGAATCACATTCAAGTGTATCACTTAATTACAATCAAATCCTTAAAATCAATTCTCTAACAATTACAAATAATCATTAACTAGTATTTCAATACTATTAAGACTATTCCTATCAATCAAATATTCCATTTGTAAATCCCTACATATTTAGAGATATGTAGCAGCAACTGAAGCATCCAATGTGATACACAAATATTCATTCATGTATCTACACATTTCACACATGAGCAAAAATGCCTATTTTACATAATAGCTCATTAATAGCTCATTTAACTCTATTTTTATCAATATGATTTCAAATCATTTCCAATATCATTCCTTATCAAATATGTCAATATTTCATCAATAACCAATCATCATAATCCATGAAAACATGATTTAGACATTTAGGTAATCTCATGCTTAACCTACAAGTTTTAAGCAACTAGATGTCGATCCTCACCTCAAATGAGCTTTGAACCTTTCCTTCTCAATTCAATGGTCAAGCTTCGGCCAAGGCAAGTTGAGAACTGAATCCTTGCTTGGAAATGAGTGCTAGGAAGCCTCTTCAAGGTGCTAGCTCAACCTCTACTCGAAGATATGAAAACAATCCTTAGGAAGGATGTTTTCCGGCGGATTCGTTTCCTAATCATTCAAGGTTTGTTCTAGGTTAGTGCCTAACCTTTACATCAATAAAATACCCTTCTCAAGAACATATTATACACTTTTAGTAGTGTATAACAGTCTCTTCAATCATTATATGATTTAGACAATAGAAAGGAAAGTTTTGGATTCAAACTTACTTTGAATACAAAAATGTATTCTGCGAGGTATCGTTTTCCTTTGATGCTTTGGAGGCCTTAAACTGTTCCATTATCTTCAAACCGCACCTCACACGCCTTATTTGAACGAGCGAAGCTCGAGATGTGAAACAAACACTACTAAGGACTTCAACTGTGCGGCCATAAATTCTCTCTACCTCTCTTTTGTGTTGTGAGCTCTTATCCTCTCCTCAAATGATAAGAGTTCGAATGGGGGGTCATGATAAGGCTCTAGGAGCTCTCAATAATGTTAGCTAGGCAAATTGTTCACAAAATAAGAGGGTAAGGTCTTTGATTGCAATCAAACACGGGTGGTCCCCCTCTTTTATTTCTTTCTGTACTGTTAAGCTCTCAACTCAATGGGTCTGCCCCATTTATGTGTTTTTACTTACTCTCCTTATTTTGCAGGTGTTGTGAGGTGTGGGATGGCCTCCAAGTGACAATAATTAATTTGGGTTCCAAAATATCTACCAATACTTCTAAAGACGGAAAGATGGGTCTTATTATTTTATCGTTTGTCATAAGATGTCTTTTTGGTACCCATTCTAATTTATTTAGACCAAGTGAACTATCTACATCATATTTTTTGGGTTAATGGCCGAACGGGGGTTGGCCCATAAAACCCTCCCTACGAACATCCCCTACAAACGTTCCCTACGAACGTTTCCCTATATAAAGGCCTCCCTACGAACGTCCCCAACAGGCCCAGGAGACGTTCGTACCGAAGCCCAGGAGCCTCCCTACGAACGTCCCCAACAGGCCCAGGAGACGTGCGTAGCCTTGACCCAAGGGTAGAGGCTACGCACGTTTCGCAGTACTTGGCCCAACAGGGTACAGGAGGCAAGCTAATGGAACGAACGTCTCCAGAAGGTCCAAGACCACGGGATATCCTTCCGATCATCCAATGGACATACGTAGTAAAGGACTTTGGGCCCATCAGGAACCAAGAGTCAACTCATGGGAATGAACGTCCCCAGAAGGTCAAATTATGTATTTGGAAGCCCATTACTAATATACGAGCCCAAAAAGTAATATGATTAATCACGCATTACGTAAAACATTAATCGTTTTACAATTATTCAATAATAGGAAAATTCAATATATAAAGTTTAATATTTAAATTGAAATTTCCAGGAAGTTCGGGTGCGGTGTCACACCTAGCCTCGTTTGAATTTCCAAAATGTCAAGTTCGAGTGGCTTTCTTGGCAATTTGCATTGTCAATTCTTGATGCATAGATCTGGGATAAATGGTGTATTCAGATGAAGGTTATCTTCGGATTCCAAGAACTACTTGAAGTAATTGAAGAGGGAATCCGAGCTTAAGAGAGAATTCAAGTGAAGCAGAGCGAAGTGAACATCTTGAGGCTAAGAAGAAGGACTGCAAAGCCTTGTTCCTGTTTCATCTTTCTGTGGATGATGCACACTTTCAGAAGATTTCCATGGCGAAAACTGCTCAAAAAGCCTGGAAAATCCTAGAGCAATGTCATTCGGGTGAAGATAAGGTAAAGCGAGCAAGATTGCAAACTTTAAAATGACAGTTTGAATTGTTAAAAATGCTACAAATGAAACAATAGTTGATTACTTCAATAGAGTAGTATCTCTTTCTAATGCCATACAAAGGTGTGACCATGAAATGGAATCTTTTGATGTCAATGAGAAAATTATGAGAACTTTGTTAAAAAAATTGATTATATTGTCTGAGCGGTGGAGGAATCTAAGGACATTAGAACCATGACCATTGAAGCTTTATAGAGCACTCTTGAAGTTCTTGAACAAAAGGTGATTGAGAGATATACTGAAGATCAGCAAGAAGAAACACTTCTTGCTCATAATTTCAAGAAGGGAGGACCCAAGAAGGGAGACCAGAAGGGGAAGGGGAAGTGGAGGAACAAGAAAGAAGGGGCTGAGAAATCTAACAAAGCTGCCAAGGATTAGTCCAAGAAAAATTGGAATAAAAAGAAGAAGTTTGATAAGAGAAAGATTCAATTACAATTGCAATAAATGGGGATACTTTGCAGATGAATGTTGGCATAGGGAAGGCAATGATAAACAGAAGAAAACAGAAGAGCAAGCCTATACTGCTAAAGAAGAGCATTCAAGAGAAGAAGAGCCAGTTTTCTTGATGACAACAACATGTGAAGATCCAGAAATGTGTGATGACTGATATCTAGACACACGTTGTAGTAATCACATGACAAGACACAGGTCTTGGTTAGCAAATTTCAATGATCAACAAAAGTGTTGTGTGAAATTTGCTGATATGAGTACTGTGCAAGTGGAAGGAGTTGGTGATGTGATTATGATTGGAAAAAATGGGGAAAAGGTGATATTGGAAGAGGTGTTTTTGTCCTAGAGATGAAGTGTAACTTGTTGAGTTTGCGGCAGCTACTTGAGAAGAGATTCAAGACTATTATGAAGAATAGTTATCTGGAATTATATGATCCAGATGACATTCTGTTATTAAAGGTTCCTATGTCCAAAAATAGGACCTTCAACATATGATGACACTGTTAGGAAATTGATGTAACGTACCTCGAAAGTACAACAGCGGAAGTTTAAAATTTTCCCAAACAGATCTTCCCTGATTATGACAAAACAACGAATATGACAATAATAGTAGATCTGAGATAAAACTTACAGATCTTCCAGTCTATTGGTGATAATCCTTGACCTTAGGTATCCACATGAATTCTCCTTTCCGAAAGAACGGTTAGATCTCCCTTAGAGAAAGGCTAGGAAATCTCTTCGCAGGGAAATAAACTGGTAAAACTGAATCTGAAAACTCGTCTCATAATTATGAAGGAGGGGGATGTATTTATACTAGTTCTAAACTAGTTTCCCAATCACAATGAAAGTCTTTCTATTTAATGAGTTCTAATCCCGCTAGGACCAATACTCCTTATTAATTAATAAAGTAGATAAAACAAACCAAAATAATAATAGTAATAATAATAATAACTACAATAGAGAAGTGGTATTACGCCACTCTCTATTTATTATATATATTATTATTTAGTTTATTTACTTTTCTTTTTAATTCTAAATTACAAAAGAAAATATCAACTTTATTAAATAATAAATACATCTTAATTAACTATAATAAATCTAATTTATCATACTTAATTAATTCTATCAAATAAAACTCTCCTTCAACTTCATGAATTAAATATGTTTAATCTAATTAATATTTAATCCATTTTCAGTATTACTAATTAAATATTATTTAATCCAATTAATAATATTTAATTCCTTCTAACAATTCAATCGGAAGGTATAATCACTTGTTGTATGACCCATAGAGCCTTATATATTAAGCACTAATCAAATTAAGGTCTTAGTAGAATCCCTAGACGATTTACCAGACAAACTTAATATATAAGGACGTTTGCGAGGACTATTCAAACTCCTTGTAATATAGAGCTCATAGTGATACAGTCCTTTCATTCAACGAACATTCAACTAAGTCTAGAACATGATACTGTGTCTATTCTAATAACTTAGTCTCTGTCTCTCAATCTTTCTAGATGATCCATAACGATCATATTCGATATCTAAAACGAATATATCTTTGCATTGGCCAATGACTTTATGATCCATCTAGATATGAGAAGTAGAATGTTCTCTCTTAATCTATTATGAGGAATGAATCCTTTCTTGGCTCAACTACTACTCCATGTGCTTCGTGATGCACCCAACACATGCCGTATCTACCCCGATTGGAGTGCAAGCGTTGGTCATGGTCAAAGTACATCACTCCGCACATGTAGTACGTATTGACCTCAAGTCGGAGGACTATTACACTACTCTATACGCCGATAATCCCATAGACACATGAATAGAACTTATCAAATGGTTTCTCGGTGGGTATTCCAATATTCTCTAAAATATCTATGTGACCATCATGAATTACATGTACTCATAGTTGTGAGATCAACTATACTTTCTAAAAATGATGCAGTCCACATACCAATCTTATCGCATATCATCAATATCCCATTCTTGATGATCATTGATTGGGGCTATTTTAGAACTTTATGTTATATCATATAAGCTCCCACTTACTTATTGACAACATAAGTCCAATGTAACACAATTATGAATAAGATATTGACAATCGAAATACTTAATCATCAATGTGTAATACCGTATATATCAAATATATAAAACTGAATGTGATCAAGTACATATATCTCTAAAAAGTGATTGTCGCTAGGACATATATACTAACAATCTCCCACTTGGCCTAGTGCCAATCACCGATGCGTCTAACACCTAGTCTCTTAAAAGTCTAGTATGTTTCTCGCATCTCAAAGGTTTGGTGAATGGGTGAGCCAAATTGTCCTCTACGGGAAGGCATTCTATTGCAACTTCTCATCTTGCTATTTGTTATCAAAACATGAATGCATACTGGTATTTTCTAGTTCCTTACTTCACATCTTGGTTCCTTAGCTTGTGCAAATGCACCAGGTACAATCACAACAACAATTATTGGATAACTGTCGCTAGGAACTACCCCTATGTCTTTAAGGAACTAACGTATCTAAACGCTTACCTATGTTGCATCAAATGCAACAATTTACTAGGCTCTAGTTGTCAAATTTATAGTAGTTTCTAACTTGTAACTCTTTCAACACTACTATTACATTGAGACTAAAAACATATATTGACTATGACTCGTAGTCTTTCTTATCATACATGAAACTAGTGCTAGAATAATTAAATTCTACTAGTTCTTTTTGTCTACCATAAACAAAAAGATGTTCATGAAGATTTTGGGTGACCATCCTTTCACGGACTTCAATGAGGGGATATCATTCTCTATGATCAACATATATCATTATAAATACCATGTTATCCTTGTTGCGCACTCTAAACACGCAAGCACTCTCATTTCATTTGATGAGGTCAAACGATTTGACTATTTCATCAAAATTAACATTTCAACTCCTAGAGGTTTGTTTTAGCCCATAAATAGATTTCTCCAATTAACATATTGATTTAGAATTTGACTTGGATAAAAAAAAACTTCAGGTTGTACCATGTACACCTCCTCCTCGAGGTTTCCATTAAGGAAAGGGGTTTCGACATCTATTTGTCAAATCTCATAATCATATTATGCAGCTATAACAAGCAAAATCCAAATGGACTTCAGTTTTGTAACTGGCGAACAGGTATCACTATAGTCAATTCCTTTTCTTTGACTATAACCTTTAGCCTCTAGCCTAGCTTTGTATGTTTGCACCTTGCCTTCAGCATTAATTTTCTTCTTGAAAATCATTTGGATCCAATGGGTCCAACCCCAATAGGCAAGTCAACCAAGTTCCATACTTGATTGATACACATCGAGTCCATTTTAGATTTTATGGCTTCTCGCCACCTCTATGAATCAACATCTAATATTGCTTTAGTTTAGGTCTAGGTTCATCCTTATCAGGAATCTCAACATCATCATGATCCTCCATGAGGAAGCCAAACCTAGTTAGTTCATGACGAATCCTAGTAGACCCAGAGAGTTGAATGTTTTGCGTTTCGTTAAGGCTGTTCATTCTGATCGTGAAGAGGTTCTCTTTCATTGGACTATCCCATGCTCAGAGAGTTTCTGGTGCTATACTCAGAGAGGGAGAGTTAGGTGCAGAAGGAATGACAACCATGCCATTACTTTCTTCATAAGAATCACTTGCTGGTGCGAAGCGCTTCCTATATAACTCCCACTAGCTGAAGGATATCCTCCTAGAGACATTCTTCGACTTAATTCTCCCACTGAATCCTTCGTCAGACCATCTAACAAATCTTTATTCTCTATGTTACTTCAGCTTTCAATTTTATTAGTGCACATTTCTTTACATATGTAGGGCAACCCATATTTAATATGTGAATAAAATGTCTTTTATTAAACCATAACTCATATAGTACGTTTTGCACTAATCAAACTATTCAGAATGCATATTGAGATTTATAGTGTGTACCCTCAAAAAAATGTTTGGAAGAGAAAATGAATTCATCATAGATCTAGCCATGTCTAACAAAGCCCTATTTCTCCTTGCAGAAACGCCAGACTTCTAAGGTGTTCTGGAGGAGTTCATTATGACCGAATTCTTTGACCTTTTAAATCAGAAATTTTACTTAAGTACTCTTTGGCTTGCTATCCTTTTTCCTAGAAAAGGTTTATTAGTCAAGTTACTTGAAAGACAAGATTCACAATTTCCATATGACTCAAGGCAAATGGTGTTAAATAATCTAATTTATTTAACGTTGCTATTCTTGTTTCATTAATTTGACCAAGTTTGCAATGTCATAGATACGTAGTAATTTTTCTGATTACTTAATCGAGATCCTTTTATTTTATTCATTTAATATCTAACATGTCGATTGAAA
Source organism: Cuscuta europaea (assembly GCA_945859875.1). Classification (NCBI taxonomy): domain Eukaryota; kingdom Viridiplantae; phylum Streptophyta; class Magnoliopsida; order Solanales; family Convolvulaceae; genus Cuscuta; species Cuscuta europaea. The sequence goes on from CAMAPE010000038.1 coordinate 39,004,765, forward strand.
ATTAACCATTCATAAGAAAAGCATTTCCACAACAACACCATTTTACGAAAATAACAATTATTATTAGCAAAATGAAAACAGAAATCTTTTAATGTCTAACATATGAATGGAAATAATCTTCTTGGTAATAGAAGGAATAAAATAACAATTATTTAATTCTAATCTAAAACCACTGGGCAAATCTAAACTATAAGATCCTATCACGTTCAGCAGCAACTTTTGCTCCAGCCTTCACGCGTAGGTCAATTTTACTCAGTCCAACTGCTACACTGCTTCTCAGGCTTCTGCACATTTTTACAAATGTGTAAGCCATAAGTTGTATCTAATACTTTAACAATGAGAGTTAGTTATAGACATATTTATTTAATGATAAAAATACCTGAGCTTGAAGCACCCGATGCTTTGGCTAGATTAGCCTTATACAGCTCACAATCTCTCTTCCAATGCCCCTTCTCTTTGCAGTAGAGGCAAACATCCTTTGCAACCTTTGACTTTATATGACCTCCACCTTTAGGCTTCAGAGCTGTAGGAGTAGGTCCAACCTTACCTTTCTTCTTTTGCTTATTCTTGTTCTTAGAACGAGACTTAGCATTAGAGCTTACGATAAGAACAGTCTTTCCTTTAGAGGTTGAGGCTTCATAAGACTTGAGCATGTTATGGAGTTCAGGCATGGTCGCTTTCGTTTTGTTCAAATTATAATTCACAATGAAGTTAGTAAATGAACTCGGAAGCGAATATAGGATGATAGCAGCTGAGACACGATCCTCAAACTTAATTCCGGTGGTAACAACTCTTTCAATTAAGCCAATCATTTTGAGAACGTGCTCAGACACGTTGCCACCCTGTTGAAGCCTACACTTGAAAATGTCTGTCAGAAGATCATACTCTAGAGTCTGACTTTCTGAATCAAACAGACTTTTCAAGTGTTCAAGCATCTCGAAGGCGCTCATCCTATCGTGTTGCCTTTGCAACTCCATACACATTGCAGCCAACATAACACATTGCACAGTTTTAGCAGCAATGACGTGTTTCTCTCGAGCAGTCAGGTCAAACGTGGCAAACTCAGGAGAGTTGGCATCAGGAATCTTGGGTACCGGTGTGTCTAACACATACTCAATATTTTCTTGTCTAAGAACTAAACGCACATTTCTTTCCCAGTCCAGAAAGTTTGGTCCAGTAAGCTTGCACGTATCCAGGATACTTCTCAATGATAAATTCGACATTCCTAAAAGCCTAAAGAAGTTCAAATAGAACGGAATTAAAATCATATATTAATTCCTATGATCACATCTAGTTAACTAAATAATATGGACTTTTAATTATTTAGCTCCCACTATTTTGCATGCTCTTTGACCCCAATAAAAAGAACATGGATTGTTTTCACAATCATAGTGGCCAAGATCCACATTCATACTATTACAGTCCCAGCTTGGGCTGATAACTGCAATAATATAATGAGTAGGTCCCTAGACCAATTGCGTCCAAGCAATTCTTGGTTGATAAATTTTTAAACTGATCGACATCCTTAAATTAACACTGACGCTTGGGCGACTGGAGCTAATTTAAGTAAGTCAAAACCATCACGTGATCACAAACATATGTATCTATAAATTAGTTCTATATTTTGTCGAATGGAACAAACACTTGGGTGAAATATTCTTCAACGAAAAAATATTTCTACTAATTTAATCATGATGGGTGATGTCGTTATCCTAGATAAGACTTAAATTTTAATTTGTGGGGAAAATTTGGCGGGGTATTAAATTTTTCTATTTAATCAAGATGCTAAAACATATTATCAAATAATACGTCAACGAGATCTAACGCAAACAGATAAATTAAAGCATGCAGTATAAATCTAATTTATAACAGATATCATTCACACATTAATAACATAAGCATGCTTGAAAATAATAATAACAACATAATTATTGATCAAATCAAATTCATTGAAATTAAGCTATCATTTACATCTAATTAAAATAACTTAATTTTATTAAAACATTTCTTACATAAAAATTTAATAATGATTTTGTTATTCCGTTTCTAAAGAATCGGTAAAGCACTTCTAATTTGCACCGATTTTTATAGAAAATAGGAATCACACTTTGAATTGATATGAAAATAATTCAGTCCTAATGTTCTCAAAAAAACAATCCAAAGACCGAAACACAACTCCAGGTTGCAACAATTTAGACTCCTTTTTTTAAAAAAAATTCCAAACTTTTATAAATTCAACCAAATAATATCAAAATTTCCAAAAAGACCCCATGTCCTAAAAACTTATATCAGCGAAGCAAGAGAAATTGTTGGACGCCTTCCCGAGTTTCGGGTCGTAGAAATTGATTTCGGGTCCTATAATCTTGATCGGCTATAGAGGATACAACAGATTGTCATCCAATATATTATCTAGAAGAAGAAAAACATCGTTCATCAGTCTCTGATTTAGGCGATCGCAAATCGGTAGCAGCGGCAAACCAAAATTCTGTCGTTGCGGAAACTCGAATCACCGTAGCCGAAATCGTCCTCTTCCGTAGGCTGTCATCGTTGTTGAAATCGTCCACCATCGTTGATGATCGAAACGTTGATTACAGTATCGACGACATCATAAGCGAGATTTTCCAGATGAACCAATACGGATGAAGCTTCCTTCTTGGCCGTTCCGGCCTTAATGAGATCGCCATCCCATGTGGAATACGAAAAAAGAGAAAAGATCGCTCCTCTAGGTCAAACGTAGCAGCACCCCAACCCAATTTAGTTCTAATTCTAGATCTTAATGAATCTAATTTAAATATTAAGATCACACAAAAATATATGTTCTCAAAATATTTCAAACATACAAAAATTTATAAATTCGTATAATGTCATTAGAATCAGTTTGGCTCTGTTACCACTGTTAGGAAATTGATGTAACGTACTTCGAAAGTACAACAACGGAAGTTTAATATTTTCCCAAATAGATCTTCCCTGATTATGACAAAACAACGAATATGACAATAATAGTAGATCTGAGATAAAACTTACTGATCTTCCAGTCTATTGGTGATAATCCTTGACCTTAGGTATCCACATGAATTCTTCTTTCCGAAAGAACGGTTAGATCTCCCTTAGAGAAAGGCTAGGAAATCTCTTCGCAGGGAAATAAACTGGTAATACTGAATCTGAAAACTCGTCTCATAATTATGAAGGAGGGAGATGTATTTATACTAGTTCTAAACTAGTTTTCCAATCACAATGAAAGTCTTTCTAATTAATGAGTTCTAATCCCGCTAGGACCAATACTCCTTATTAATTAATAAAGTAGATAAAACAAACCAAAATAATAATAATAATAATAATAACTACAATAGAGAAGTGGTCTTACGCCACTCTCTATTTATTATAAATATTATTATTTAGTTTATTTACTTTTCTTTTTAATTCTAAATTACAAAAGAAAATATCAACTTTATTAAATAATAAATACATCTTAATTAACTATAATAAATCTAATTTATCACACTTAATTAATTCTATCAAATAAAACTCTCCTTCAACTTCATGAATTAAATATGTTTAATCTAATTAATATTTAATCCATTTCCAGTATTACTAATTAAATATTATTTAATCCAATTAATAATATTTAATTGCTTCTAACAATTCAATCGGAAGGTATAATCACTTGTTGTGTGACCCATAGGGCCTTATATATTAAGCACTAATCAAATTAAGGTCTTAGTAGAATCCCTAGACGATTTACCAGACAAACTTAATATATAAGGACGTTTGCGAGGACTATTCAAACTCCCTGTAATATAGAGCTCATAGTGATACGGTCATTTCATTCAACGAACATTCAACTAAGTCTAGAACATGATACTGTGTCTATTCTAATAACTTAGTCTCTGTCTCTCAATCTTTCTAGATGATCCATAACGATCATATTCGATATCTAAAACGAATATATCTTTGCATTGGCCAATGACTTTATGATCCATCTAGATATGAGAAGTAGAATGTTCTCTCTTAATCTATTATGAGGAATGAATCCTTTCTTCGCTCAACTACTACTCCATGTGCTTCGTGATGCACCCAACACATGCCGTATCTACCCCGATTGGAGTGCAAGCGTTGGTCATGGTCAAAGTACATCACTCCGCACATGTAGTACGTATTGACCTCAAGTCGGAGGACTATTACACTACTCTATACGCCGATAATCCCATAGACACATGAATAGAACTTATCAAATGGTTTCTCGGTGGGTATGCCAATATTCTCTAAAATATCTATGTGACCATCATGAATTACATGTACTCATAGTTGTGAGATCAACTATACTTTCTAAAATTATGATGCAGTCCACATACCAATTTTATCGCATATCATCAATATCTCATTCTTGATGATCATTGATTGGGGCTATTTTAGGACTTTATGTTATATCATATAAGCTCCCACTTACTTATTGACAACATAAGTCCAATGAAACACAATTATGAATAAGATATTGACAATCGAAATACTTAATCATCAATGTGTAATACCGTATATATCAAATATATAAAACTGAATGTGATCAAGTACATATATCTCTAAAAAGTGATTGTCGCTAGGACATATATACTAACAGACACTTAGTTGTGGCATGACAGGATGGGTCACCTGAATTTTAAAAGTCTTCAGAAACTACATGATAAAAGTATGGTGGTTGGGATTCCACACATTACTTTTTAGCAGACAAGATCTGTGGAGAGTGTGCAATAGGAAAGCAACACAGAGAATCCTCCAAGCACCAAGTACCCATGCCATAAGGTCATCTGAGGTTCTGAATGTGATATTTTCATATGTGTGTGGACCTTTTGAGCAATCTACATTGGGAGGTAACAAGTATTTTGTTACATTTGTAGATGATTTCAGTATAATGATGTGGATTTACATGATAAAATGCAAAAGTGATGTGTTGAGTGTGTTTGTGAAGTTCAAGAAACTTGTTGAAAATCAAAGTATAAATTCAAACAAGATTCTTAGAACAGATGGAGGAGGTGAATACACATCAACTGACTTTGTTAAATTCTGTGAGGCAAATGGTATTGCGCATGAAGTTATTTCACCTTATACGCCTCAGCACAATGGAGTGGATGAGAGGAGAAATATAACCATTTTAAATATGGTTAGGTGCATGCCAAAAGAAAAGGGATTGCCTCTGGGGTGAAGCTGCCAATACAACAGTATATCTGTTGAATAAGTGCCCTACTAAGAAGTTAGAGGGTGAGGCGCCTGAGACATTGTGGACTAGTGTGAAACCTAGTGTGAAGAATCTCAGGATTTTTGACAGTCTATGCTATAAACATGTGCTAGATCAAAAGAGAAGGAAATTGGATGGTAAGGGGATTCATATGATCTTAGTTGGCTATCATATTGCAGGCTCTTACAAGTTGTTTGACCCACATAACATGATCTTTGCTTATAGAAAAGATGTTATCTTTGATGAAGCTCAAAGCTGGGATTGAAGTTTAGGTAATCCACAGACTAGACCAATCACCAGTCTTATTGAGGGGAGCTGGAGACTGACTTTCAGTTCAATGATCGAGTAAGTGATGAAAATCAAACAGTGCCACTAAATCAAAGACAACAGAGGATTAGACAACAATCCTCAAGGCTCACTGGATATGAAGTATATGATGATGCAACAATTATTGAAATGGGTGAGTTATTGTATCCGACATTACAACCTGAATGTGAAACACTTGACTCGAAGGAAGTTTTAGCTTAGGAGGAGTGGAAAGAGGCAATGATTGAAGAGACCAAATCTATTGAAAAAAACTCCACGTGGGAACTTACTACTCTACCATCTAATAAGAGGCCAATAAGTGTGAAGTGGGTATTTAAGACCAAGAACAAACCTGATGGTACTGTTTCAGAGTATAAAGCCAGATTAGTAGTGAGAGGGTTTCTACAGAGAGAAGGTCTGGATTATACTGAAGTATTTGCACTTGTGGAAAGAAAAGAAACCATAAGAATGGTGGTTGTTTTTGCATGCAACAAAAGATGGAGCATGGCTCAGTTGGATGTCAAGTATGCCTTCTTAAATGGAGAGTTGGAGGAAGATGTATACGTAACTCAACCCCCGGGTTTTGAAATAAAGGGAGCATAAGATAGGGTCCTTAGGTTGAAGAAGTCCTTATATGGATTAAAACAAGCTCCAAGAGCTTGGAATAAGAAGATAAATGCATATCTACATAAGTTGGGTTTCAAAACTTGTGTTAATGAACATGGTGTTTATGTTAAAAGATCCGACTGTGATATTGTGGTGATATGTCTATATGTTGATGACTTGTTGGTGACAAGTAACTCTACTGTTCAGATTGAACTTTTCAAAACTAAAATGGAAAATGAGTTTGATATGATAGATCTGGGACAGCTAGCGTATTTCCTGGGGATGGAATTTAGTTTTGGTGAAAATGGAGTCTTTATACATCAGAAGAAGTATGTGATTGATATGCTGTAAAAATTTCAAATGATACATTGCAATCATGCAAATAGTCCAATGGAACCCAAACTAAAACTGGACATGGGTGAGCAAGAAAAAGAGGTGGATGTAAGCTTATTCAGAAGCATAATTGGATCTTTAAGGTTTGTTTGCAACACCAGACCTGATATTTCTTTTAGTGTGGGACTTGTCAGCAGGTTTATGCAAAGTCCTAAGCAGTCACACTATATTGCTGCAAAAAGAATATTAAGATATCTAAAGGGAATTGTTGAGTTTGGTATCTGGTATCCATGGGATGTGAAGTCTGAAGAGAAAAGTTTGATGGGTTTCTCTGATTCAGATTGGAGGGGAGATACCGTGGAGAGGAAAAGTTTGATGGGTTTCTCTGATTCAGATTGGAGGGGAGACACTGTGGAGAGGAAGAGCACTACTAGAGCCACAATATCCTGGAGTTCAAGAAAACAGCCTAAAGTCTCATTATCCACTTATGAAGCTGAGTATGTCGGAGCAACTTATGCAGCATGTCAAGGGGTATGGCTGAATGCAATGTTGAGTGATATAACTGGTGAAAGGCAGGAATCATTTTAACTTTTGGTTGACAATAAATCTGCCATAAACCTAGCTCAAAATCCTATATCACATGGGAGAAGCAAACACATTGAGCCTAAGTATCCCTGGCTAAGAAAGAAGGTAAGTGAAGGGAAACTGGTTCTTATTTACTGCAGCAGTGGAGAACAAGTTTCTGACATACTAACAAAGGCACTTCCAGTTGATAAATTCAAAAGGTTTAGAGGAGAATTTGGAGTCAAGGCTCAAGATTAAAGAGGAAGATTTTTCAATTAAGGGAGTGTGTTGATTGTGTAATTCAAATAAACAGTTTGATATACTGTGTGCTAGTGTATGTAATAAGTGTACACATGATTATTCTACTACAAATAGTAAGAATAAGTTCAAATTTGTGGTGCAGGGGCCCTTGTGATAATAAAATTTCTCTCCCTTCTGTTAGTTAAGTTGTTCAACTTTCAGTTAGTTACAGTTGCAAAATCCATCAGTTCTTCCCTGTATGAAGAAATTCTTATTTATCCTAATTTCAAACACTCTACTCAATGATCTATTTTGGTAAAATGGATTAAACTTGCTTTCAATTATAAAGTCAATGTGGATGAAGCTTTTTTAGCTGAGAGAGCCGCGCGGGGGGGGGGGGGGGGGGGGGGGGCTGTAATGTGAAATCAAGCTTATATTGCAGAATGGCTTCCTTTTCTCAGCTGACTCTGTTCTTGATGTTGAAATTGAAATTTTAGGTAAAGCTTTATTATGATTTAGGTTAAGTAAACGATAAATTAAAGAGCTAGAACACAAGAATTTATGTGGTTCACACAATCGGGGTGATTGTGGTAGTCCACGGCGAACGAGAGAGAGCAGTGTATTATTATCAGTGCGTCGTCAGGGTTTACAAGTACATAAGAGTCGTTTAAATAGGTTTAAGAAAGCCTAAATGGTAATTAGAGCCGCAGGCCCAAAAACCAAGCCCGTATTAATGTTTTTCCCGCATACCCGGTCGGGTATATGTTCTAGAAAGCTTTTCTCCACACTATCTGGTCTGGTAGCCAGGCGGGTATCTCCTTCTGGTCCAAACTGTCAACATACCCGGTCAGGTAAAACACCCTACCCGGTCGGGTATCACTTCCAGAAGGTTGTCCGGCCAAATTCATCTTCATACCCGGTCGGGTAACCCAACCTACCCGGTCGGGTATCTTCTTCAGCATTCATAACAAGGCTCCATCTTCAACAATCTCCCACTTGGAGCCTTGTTCAACAATCATCTGCCATCCAAGAACATGTATCCTGTGTAAAAACCCCCTGATCTCTCTCTCTCGTTCACGCCTTCTCATCAAGTATCTGGAAGGCCAGTTGAAGCCATGCATAGCTTCAACTTCTCCGTTGTCATCGCCTTGGTAAGCATGTCTGCTGGATTCTTCGTACCAAGGGTCTTTTTCAAGTTTATCGTACCATCTTCAATCAACTCTCGGATGAAATGATATCGCATCTTGATGTGTTTCGTTCTGCTATGAAACACCGGATTCTTCGCGAGATGAATAGCACTCTTGTTGTCACAATATAGACCGCAATCTCCCTGCTTCATGCCCAACTCTGAAAGAAAGTTCTTCAACCAAATCAACTCTTTGGCCGCTTCAGCAAGGGCCATATACTCTGCTTCTGTGGTTGAAAGAGCCACACTCTTCTGTAGTCTGGACATCCAACTGATTTCCGTACCTCCAATAGTGAACACATACCCCGTAGTGCTCTTCCCGGAATCATAACAGCCCCCCAAATCAGCATCGGCAAATCCTTCTAGGATTACACCATTCCTCCTGAAACAAAGGGCAGTTTCAGAAGTGCCTTTCAAGTAGCGTAACAACCACTTGACTCCTTCCCAACGTTCCTTCCCTGGATTTGACATGAACCTGCTAACAACTCCCACTGCATGAGCAATGTCCGGTCTTGTTGACACCATCGCGTACATCAAACTGCCAAGAGATGATGCATAAGGAACTTTAGCCATTTCTTCTTTGTCTTCATTGGCCTTTGGAGACCGCTGCTTGGAGAGTTTCAAATGACTCCCTAACGGTGTACTCCTTGGTTTGGCATCCGTCATTCTGAACTTCTCAAGGACCTTCTGAATGTACTTCTGTTGTGAAAGCTGTAAAGTACCTTCTACCTTGTCTCTGACTACGCTCATCCCAAGAATCTGTCTTGCCTCCCCTAAATCCTTCATCTCAAATTCTTCCGAAAACTTCTTCTTAAGCTTGTTGATTTCCTGCATGTTTGATTCAGCCACCAAGATGTCATCAACATACAAAAGAAGAATAATGTATGATGACTTGAATTTCTTCAATTAATAGCAATGGTCCATCTTGCATCTAGTGTACCCATTCCGCTGCATAAAACTGTCAAACTTCAAGTACCACTGTCTAGGAGCTTGCTTCAGTCCGTATAGACTTTTCTTGAGTTTGCACACTAACTTCTCCTTACCACTCACTGGGAAACCTACTGGTTGAGCCATGTAAATGTCTTCTTCAAGGTTGCCATGAAGAAAAGCAGTCTTAACATCCAGCTGCTCCAAATGCAAATTTTCAGCAGCAACGATACCAAGAATCAACCTAATAGTAGTCATCTTCACAACCGGAGATAAGATTTTATTGTAATCAACCCCCTTCTTATGTTGGAACCCTTTGACAACTAGCCTGGCCTTGTATCTTTTGCTTCCATCTGCTTCATCTTTGATTCTGAACACCCACTTGTTCTCCAAAGCTTTCTTTCCCGGTGGTAGCTTGACTAAGGACCAAGTTTGGTTCTTGTCAAGTTAATCTAACTCATCCTCCATGGCCTTCTTCCACTGCATGGAATCTTTCACGGTCAGCGCCTCTGAGTAAGATTCTGGATCTCCATTCTCGGTCAGCAACAGGTAATTTGCTAAAGGAGAATATCTATTTGGAGGTCTTCTGTTTCTAGTGGACCGTCTAATGTGTGAAGTACCTGCCTCTGAACTCCCACTATCCTCATCACTCCCACTATCTTCAGAGATTCCTGTATCTTCTGAGCTCCCACTTCTCCCTGAGCCTCCAACCGTCTCATCACAACCAGCAGGTTGCGCTATGTCATCTCCAGTCATCCCGTCAAACACCACTTGCTGCTTGTTTTCTGGTTGCTTGCCTTTTCTTGTATCTGCTGCAAAACCATCTTTATACAGAGCATTCTCATTGAAGGTAACATCTCTACTTATGATAACCTTCTTGCCGTGGTTGTCCCAGAACCTGTAGCCCATGTCATCCAACCCGTACCCAATAAAGATACATTTCTTTTCCTTGGCTTCAAGCTTGTCACTGTCTGCATCTTTAACTTTGACATAAGAAATACAACCAAAAACTTTCAAGTGAGTAAGAGATACCTCTCGATCTTTCCATTCCTCTTCGGGAATTTTGAAATCTATGGGAGATGAGGGTCCTCTGTTGATCAAGTACACTGCTGTGTTCACTGCATCGGCCCAGAACATCTTTGGAAGTCCTGCATGCAATCTCATGCTCCTGGCCCTCTCATTCAGTGTTATGTTCACCCTCTCTGCAACACCATTTTGCTGTGGTGTTTTTGGAACCGTCTTCAGCATCCTGATCCCCTGTTCAACATAATACTCTACAAACTCTGTGCTACTGTACGCACCCCCATTATCACTCTTTAAACACTTAATCTTAAGATTTGTTTCATTCTCAACTGCAGCTTTTAACTTCTTAAAAGTGTTAAAGTCATCAAATTTATTTTTAAGAAAATAAACTCATACCTTCCGTGTAGAGTCATCAATGAATGTAACATAGTAGCGGGAACCTCCAATTGAAGAGACCTTTGTAGGTCCGTAGACATCTGAATGAATCAGCTCCAGTCGCTCAGTCTTGGGTTGTTGTCCTGTCTTCACAAAGGTTACCTTCTTTTGTTTGCCAAGAACACATGGCTCACAAAAGCTCAAATTTGAATTCTTCAAATCTGGGATTTTTCCCTTTGAAGACAGGACCTTCATTCCGTTCTCACTTATGTGCCCAAGTCTTTGGTGCCACAAAGTAGAGATCTCTGCATCTTCAACCGCTGCATGTGCTCCATCTGCAGACACTTCAACCATGTACAATGTACCATGCTTCTGTCCACGAGCAATGACCATCTTTCCCTTTGTCAACTTCCATTGCTTGTTGCCAAAACTCACGTTATGGCATTCCTCATCAAGTTGTCCCTGTTGGGAATATTTTATGGTGTCCAATCTAGATAAATATCTTTGTATTTGTGTAGTTATTAATTAAATGTGTAATATGGGCCACAAAAGTGTTTCAGACCATTAGCCCACATGTAAGCCTTAAGTTAGACATCCTTATGTATAAAAGGATGTTTACTTAAGAAAAACCTTAAGCCTCATATAAGCTATTCACGCACATATCATTGTTAGAGAGAAGGGAGAAAAATGTCGTTCATACCCTATTCTGTATTTCGACATCTTTATTGGTATTGAATCGGATCATCGTTTATTTTCTACTCGATATATTGTTTGTATGATTGTTGGAGGATAAAGGGACAAACAATTGGTATCAGAGCCGAGCGTGAAATCGATTGAAGAATTTCTGCAAAATTCTAACCTGCCATTGACGTTGAAGATATTTTTTGAAAATCTAAATTTCTGGTTTTTTTTTGGGTTGATCTACCTGGTTTGGACCTTATTCTGCGTTTGGTGGATGTTTTCGATCAACTTTTGAGAACAAGAAGTTTGAAATTTCGTTTTTAGATTTTTTTAGATTTCGCTGTTTTCAAATTTTTCACAGGTTCTGCGAAGAAGACAGGAATCTCGATATTTGCAATTTTGAGATTTGCAATCTCGACATTTGCAATTTCGAGATTTAGAAGCTCGACATTTGCAATTTCGAGATTTGCAATTCCGGGAGATTTGGAAGCTCGACATTTGCAATTTCGAGAGAACCTTGAGATTAAAAAAATTATTATTATTTAAAAAAAATCTCAAGGTTAAGACTATTTTTCTCAAGGACCAAAGCTACATTTCAAGGTCCAAAAAATTGCTGAAACTTCAATCAAACTCACGTCTACGGTCAACATTCAACAATCAACATCAATGGACGCTATATCTCCTTGTTCATGTACTTGTCAAACTCATTCCTCAAAAGATAATGACAAAATCATCAAGGAAGTGGAAGAGAGAATAGCAAATAATCACAATGTTCTACTGAAATAGCTGGATAAATCCACCTCACTGAGCATACAATTGGACAACTCAAAAGAATAGGTCAAGAAAATAACTTTGGAAATGGAAGAGCTAACGCTCAAGATAGCTGATCTGACTTTTAGATTGCAAGAAACTGAGGCAGAGTGAAACACTGAAAAAGCAAATAAAGATTTTCTCAATAATCAAAAAAGTTCGTTCTATCGTAAAATCAAAGAGTTAGAAGACTTAATTGCTACAAAAGGGCAAACTGAACAAACGATCTTCTTGAACCAACCCAAGGACACCCGTTTCTATAATTCTAAAGAAGGACTCGGTCTGACTAACCCATGTAATTTGAAGAAGGTGAACTGTGCTCAACTGTATGACATCAATTACATGGGTCTTGGACTGACTAAGTTGATGTCTTTCACCAGTGCTAAAGAAACGAATGATGAAGAAGATGCCAAGCCCGGAACAGAATATCCTTTTAATTATGCTGCCTTGAACAAGAGCTATGAAACAAAAGAGCCCCTGTTGACTCCTCCTAAAGAGATTCCAACCTTTTACCTTGCAAAAGAGACCGTGTAAGATAAATAGGAACCTTCAACTTCAGAGCTTGTACCCAAACCAACATACATTCCACCCCTTATGAGAAAGTTTGTTGAATTGAAAGAAGCTTTTGATAAAGAAAAACATGTGTTTCAGCTTGAGAGGGAACAACTTTTAAATGAAATATCCTTGTTAACGACATCCTCTCAATCAGGCACAAGTTCTCAGTCTCCTTCTCCTCGATCATCTGAGACGTATTTTGAAAAATCAACGGATGATCCTGAAACTTATACCTCTAACTCTGAGTCTCCTTCTCCGACAAGATATCATGTGAAGAGGAGAGTGGAAAAGAGAGGAGAGTGGATTGAGGAGAAGTTAAGAAGAAGAAAGAAGGAGGAAGAATCTCATCTAAGGAATAGTAGCCGATGTTCGAGTGCTCTGTTCTACGCTAAAAAGAAGACATTTCTAAAGAATAACTGCTCAAGCTCTTCTACTCTGAACTGTGTTAAGCCAGTAAAAACTTCCTGCTCTGATTCTGATATCTCCTCCAACCAAGATAAGAAGAGGAATGTTCAGAGATGTCCAAAGAAATCAGCTTCCGCAAAGGTGATCGTTGAGGGGGAGTATAAATTACCAGGTTTAAGGTATCCCCTCAAGGTTCGCTCAACCACACATTTGAGAAGACTCTCTCAAGAAACAATTTTAAAAGACTATCTGTCTTAACATTCACTCACTGCTAGTGAAACCTCGCCTGCATTAAAGTTCAAACAACAATGGATTCCTAAGGCTGAAGCTGAAAAGTTAAGAATGTCAGACTTTTCTCAATCAGCTAGCCTAGGATCACAAATCAAACAGAAAGTGCAACAGTTTTTCAATGCTGCAAAGGAAGGGCACATATGGAAATGGGTCCCAAAACATACTTAATCTGTTCCACAAGGTCCGTCATGTGTGGTAACTGATCCGATTGCTCGACACACGTGGCGGTTATGAAGACGAGTTGTGAGCAATCAACAGGTGCACATTATGAAAGGGAGTACTGGCGCGTACACTCCCGAATGAGTTGAAAGTCATCAAATACACACCTCAACACCAACACGTGCCAAGAACAAACAATGAGTGCATATTCTGAGGGGGAGTGTTTCTTTTTCTATCCTCATGGTGCTAAACAACGAAGAAAGCACATTCCAAAGGGGAGTTTTCTACTTTACTCCCCGGGTAACAAACAACACAACTTGCAACTTTTGAGGGGGAGTTTTATTTTTCTCCTCATAGTGCTAGACAATGTAAAATGCAAGGATTCTCTCAAGGATGCAGATTTTAAGGGGGAGTTTTCAAAGTTCTCCTCCCAAGTGCCAATCATCGTAAAAGGCATCCTACTGAATGCTCCAGTTGAGGGGGAGCCCGGAGAGAAAAGATCAAATAAAAATGAGAGATAAGTCCTAATGGCTTAGTAAACTCAACTAAGCCTACCCAAGGGACAAAGCCGAGAGTGAGTAAGTAACTGAGTGAACACTATGAGAATGAGGAAGCAGAAAGCTCAAGTGAGTAAGAGAATAATAATCACTGTCAAATCTGCTACCTCTATTGTGCTATCAATCGAGAGAATTACTCCCAATTACTCAAAAACTTTGGACAATCCCCATAGGTTCAGGACTGAATATATTCAGATCTCGGGTAGAAGTCTTTGCATTTTGTCCAAACGGCGCATGCTCAACCCTACCCAAGACCACTCACCTGTCTCCCAACAAACATGTGTTTAATCATATTTCACGGGGAACCTCATCTCTTATCACCGTCTCCTTCTGAGGTGACTGATACTGACTACAGTGGCCCACAGCCCCACACCATTGAACATTCATTGATCATGTCGTGTCTAGTAATCTCACTCCCATATGTTTTGAATTTTCTAGGACACAGACACTTTTTATTAGAGTCAGTTGCAGGTCTTCATGACCCGCGAGAACTTCCATAGGGATCATCTACTATATATGAAGACCAATGATTGGAAGGAAGTCATGTTGTTGGAACACAGAATTCACCAACATGTTCAGGTCATCGCTTCTGAGTTTATCTCTATAGTGATGATAACGGGCGTCTACACGACCCCGAGGGCTACGTTATCTTTGCTGATCTTTATGATCATGCCATAACAACCAGAGTGACATCTACTTTAGATGCTTCAGATTGATTGGTTGGAAGTCCTGTTAGAGCTTTAATATTTCTATCATTTTATACGAGCCACATTTCAGTGTTTACAATGATGTTGTGATAACGGAACACCTCAGTGTCTCTGGTTTTTACCATTTTTTTGTTTTTCTATTTTGTTTCACATAATAAAAGAATAAAGACATGACACCCGATTCATCGGATCGTCATGAGGGGGAGAGTGGTACGCATGTTGTTTACTTTCAAAAATCATTCTCGGACACTTCCTTCCTCCACCACAAAAATCAACGACTCTACTTTCTCAAAAGATCAAGACTACCAAGTCAGCTTCACATCAAATGGTCAGCTATGCTCACAAGTCAATCATCATTTTATGGGTTGCAACCGACTGGTTCTCCTCAAAAGCATTCATTTCAAATAGTCAAAAAGACTACATTGTGGAGGAAACAGAGGTCGGGTAATCGAATCACATGTGCATCTGCAATTCTTCAAGAACATTCATTCTACAGGCACCTTCGGATTTGCAGTCAAGCTGATCATGAGTAACTTCCGGAAGGCAAGTATTACAAGCAAGATTTTCAAGATTCCTCAACTCCTGGCATCAAAGATCAAATTGCCAAAAAGACATCAAAGGGGAGATTGCAAGGATCTCTTCAGAAAGCCTTCTTAAGAAGTCAAGTTCAACACTGAAGATCAAGAGAAAAGAGGAGCAACTCAACAGATTTCATCTACACTCTCCTCTACATTGTTGAACAAGCACAAAGACAAAGATATATGCGCTGCAATGCTAATTGAGCACGATTGAACACCAAGGGGGAGATTGTTGGGAATATTTTATGGTGTCCAATCTAGTTAAATATCTTTATATTTGTGTAGTTATTAATTAAATGTGTAATATGGGCCACAAATGTATTTCAGCCCATTAGCCCACTTGTAAGCCTTAAGTTAGACATCCTTATGTATAAAAGGATGCTAACTTAAGAAAACCCTAAGCCTCTACGCACATTAACGCACATATCATTTTGTAGAGCTTAGACGGTATAAGGAAGAGGGAGTTCATCGTTCAAATATTGTTAAATCATTATGTGATTCTCATCTTCTATTATATTGTTGTTGCTGTTAGATTATCATCTGTATAAACATGGACCAACAATCCACTTCATCTAATTCAACCCAAATCTCCACAACTCTACCCACATTTCCATTATTCACAAAGCCCCAAATCTCTGAGTCACCTTTCAATTCTTGTAATGAAGAATCTGAATAGGAAAAGATTCTTCTTACCTTATCAGTGCAACCAAGTTCTTGTAGTTTCTCTTTCAAGACAATTAGACCAAACTCATCCACATCTAGATCACGAAACATATGGCTAGTGCCTCCCCTGTAAGCAGGCCTGGTAGTGCCATGGACTCTTCCTCCGTACCATAACTTGAGAGTAAATGTGGTTTCACGAGGGGCTGTTTAAAAAAAGCATTCAATGTGGTAGGTCAATCATTCAACGTGGTACACACAACCACATAATGAATACATACACAACACAAACACACAAACCATTAGATAAAGTTGAAAAGGAAAAAGAATCTAGTCCCATTTGTCAAATCCAAAAAGATAAAGGAAAAAAATCTGACCAGAGATAAACCCTACTCTACCTTCTCCAACAACATAAAAACCCTTTGTGCTTCTGTTTATCACTTCACCAAATTTCTACCCACATAATTTGTACAAAACTTCACAAAATTAGGACAGACGAATTTCTTACCTTTCTGGTTGTCTTCAACATTTGTCCCTTCTCCATGTGCTCTGCGCCCCATTCCAATTGTAGGCACTCCAGTAGTTCGTGTCCTCATTCTCACCTTACTTACTAGGGCTCCTCAGACCAGTTGTAAGGGAAACAGAAATCTCAGGTTCTATGATAAAGAGAGACGCTTAGGTGATAGTTAGCCGTTTTAAAAAAGTATAATTACTAAAATAACCTTAAATTTTGTCGTCTTAATAGTAAAAGCTTTAAACCCGTCGGAGTTCACGCTGGAAGGATGAGAAATGGTAACGGGAAAAAACGAAGGGACAAGATGTGGCGAAGTTGGAAGTGAGGTACAAAATGTGGAAGTGGCATAATAGTCATGGGACCAATAGTGGAATTTTTTCTTTTACAACCAAAAAAACATCCCCACCATTGAAGAGGAGTTGGAGGACGATGGCGCCGAGGAGGATGCTGGAGGAGGCGACAGGAATGAGGAGGAGCATGGCAAGGAGGAGCATGCCGAGGAGGAGCATGACAAGGGTGGATCCGAACCGGTCAATAAACGTAAGTCTAAGTCTAAATCTCCTCTTTTTGTTGATGGTCATTTTTTGAAGGTGAAGGATAAGACAGACGGGAATTTTTACGCACATTGCCAACATTGTCCGCAAATGTTGAAGATGTGTACTTCTAGGGGATACGGCACGGTGCAAAGGCACTTAAACTCGAGGCACCCCATGAAGGCGGCGAAACTGAAGGGCAAGGGGAGTCAAACACAAATATCGAGGTTTGGAAATGATTAACCCTTCGGTAATTTCTCTTACAATGATGAGGTGCATTTAAAAGCTATGTATGAGTTAATTGTTGAAGAAAATTTGCCTTTTATTTTTTCTGAAAGTCTTGCTTTACGTGCTTATGCTCAAGGCTCTTTAAATCCACAATTTCGATACTATAGCCGCAAAACAATTAAAAAACAAGTTACTCCCTCCGTTCTTTATTAACTGTCTCGTATTCATTTTTGGAACGTTTTTAATTATTTGTCCTTCTTTCCCTTTTTGGTAAGTTTTTTCAATCAAAATACCTTTATACCCTCACTTTTATTACCATTACCCCTTTCTCTTTCCTACTTTTTCATTTACCGACAACCCACTACACCTTTTACACTACCCCTATTAATTTCCTCTTAAAACCCATGCCAAAGCCTAAGAGGACAGATAATAAAGAACGGAGGGAGTATTAAACAATATCTTTTGGAAAAGGAAAATTTAATTCAATTTGTTTCAAACTTTAATGGGCGTGTGACTGTTTGTAGTGATATATGGGAAGATACTTATCATCACTTGTATTATTTGGGTGTTACTGCACATTGGATTGATGATGAATCGCAAATGCATAAATGTGTTATCGCTTTTCGAGATTTTAATGAAACACACACCGGTGATAATATCTATATTCTCATGGAACGTATTTTAGTTGAATATTGTTTGATTGATAAGGTGTTTGCTATTGGCTTTGATAATGCTAGTAACAGTACTGCTGCTATACCTAGATTGCGTGAATTATGTGGACCGTCTACGTTGATGAGTAGATTTTTTCATCAACATTGTCCATGTCATATTATTAATTTATGTGTGAAAGATGGGTTAGCCGCATTAGGAAATGTGATGGAGGAAGTTGAGGAGGATATATAATGATTTGGGCTAGTAATCCAAGGAGCAATGGCGTGCTTATTTGAAGTCGAAAGGTGTAAGTATCGTGCTTTTCCTAAAGATCTTTCTATTCGTTGGAACAGTACTTATAATTTAATTCTTGTGCTTCTTAGATATAAAGATCATTTTCCTAATTTGATGAAAGAAGCTTGTAATTATATTATAGAACTGGTTGAGATCGACACAATGCAAAAGATTTGCAACGTTTTAGTTTATTTTAACAACGCTGCTCAAACCTTTTCCCATGTGTATAAACCAACTAACAACCAATTTTTTATAGAAGTTGTTAATCTCGCCGGTGCTTTTGAAGAATTTTCTAACGCTCCTTATGTACATTATTTTTGTGATTACATGAAAGAAAAGTTTTTTAAATATTATGGCTACATTGCGCCTATTTATTCTATTGCTTTCTGTCTTGATCCTCGTTTCAAACTTTCAAATTATCAGCAATTTATAGAATACTATTATACTGCTTTTTACGTCCCTTTCCCTATGTACGAAGACACCTATAGATCCTCAAGCCCAATTCAACGAGGTTAGTAATCTATTTCACGCTTTATTTAATGAGTTTTATGCACAATATGGTAATCCATCCCCTCCCCCAATACCGAGTGCTTCCTCATCTAAAGGAAAAGGTTTTTTTAATTCAACAATATCTACTCTCTTGAAAAAAGTAAATCAACTCCTGCCGTTGCACAAAACTCGATTAACAAGTTCTCTTTATATGAATTATATCTAACGTGTAATGCTCAATTTCGGTTAGTTAAGAAACTCCATGCTCTTAAGAAACCACTCAAGGAACTTAACAAGAATGATTTTGCTCATATTTCTTCTAAGGTAAAGGACTCAAAGAAAGAATTTAAGAGATTACATAGTCTTCTCTTACTCCCCCCCTAGATGATACCTTAAAGAATTAAGTCTAAATAGCTAAGAAGAGAGTGCTCTTTCTTAAGATGGCCGAGGATGCTTTTTATAGACAAAAAGCGAAGGCTATCCATTTAATCCAAGGGGATAGATGTACCAAATATTTCTACTCTATTGTGAAAAAGATGGCTGCCAAGATTTCCATTACGACTTTAAAACTAACTAATGGAGAACTAACTACCTCTATGGATCAAGTAACAAAGGAATTTGAAAGTTTTTATGTCAATTTGTTTGGTACTTCGGTAAGTTTTCCTCCAATTGAACCTAGCATAATTTCATTCGGGACATGTGTTAGTACGGATCAAGCTTTGGGGCTGATTTCCCCCGTTTTAGACATTGAGATAAAAAATGCTATGTTTGACATTGGGGATGACAAGGCCCCGGGGCCGGATGGGTTTACTTCTGCCTTCTTTAAAGAAAATTGGCCGATTGTTGGGGAGGATGTGGTTGAGGCCGTGAGGGGCTTCTTTGAGTCTGGTAGCTTATTAAAGCAAATAAATCACACGATTATTGCTTTAATCCCTAAAACCTCACACTCCCCCACCACAGCTGATTTTAGACCAATTTCTTGTACAAATGTTCTTTATAAGGTCATTACTAAGTCTTCGCTAATAGAATGATTCCATGTTTACCGGGGTTAATAGACCATGCCCAGGGGGCCTTTGTAGATGGGAGGCTTATGATGGATAACATATTCCTTGCACAGGAATTGGTAAAGGGGTACACTAGGAAGCATTGTTCCCCCAGGTGTATGATTAAGGTGGACCTTAGGAAAGTCTATGACACCATCTCTTGGGACTTTCTTTATAGTGTACTTCTCAACATTGGGTTTCCCTTTCAATTTGTTAAGTGGATTATGGAATGTGTCTCTAATGCTTCATTTTCTCCTCATTAATGGAACATTACATGTTTTTTAGAGGGAAGAGGGGATTAAGACAAGGTGATCCTATGTCCCCACTTCTATTTGTACTACCTCCGTCCCTTAAAACTTTGCCAAATTTGACCGACACGGAGAATAATAAAGTAAAAACTGTGTGGTTAAGGTTTGTGCAGAGGAGAGAGAAATAACAGAAACCACAAAATAATTGATTAAAAGGGAAAGTGGCAAAGTTTTTTGGGACGTCCCAAAATGGAAAGATGGCAAAGTTTTAAGGGACAGAGGAAGTATTATGTTTGGAATATTTGTCAAGATTGTTAAACTTGAGAACCACATCTGATTTTAATTATCATCCCAAATGTGGTAGTTTAAAGATTTCACACCTTGCTTATGCCAATGACCTTATGCTGTTTTGTAGAGGTGATACATACTCTGTTAAAGTTTTGATTGATGCATTAAATGATTCTGGGGAGGTATCAGGGTTAAAGGTTAACTTTGATAAATCAAATATTTTCTTGGGAGGGGTTAGAGACCAAGACCTAATGGCTATACTTGACTTGGTGGACTTCAAAGTTGGAGCTTTCCCAGTCAAGTACCTCGGCATTCCCCTCCCCCCTTAAACTAGTTGTAGCTGAATATGCCCCTCTTTTGGAAAAAATCTCTGATTATCTCAACTCTTGGAACACCAAGACATTGTCATATGCTGGTAGAACTGAATTGATTAAATCTGTTATTCCGTGTGTACATTCGTTTTGGTTACAGGTGTTTCCTATACCCCAAGCCATCCTTGATATAGTGGTCTCACTTTGTCGTATTTTCTTTTGGGGATGCAAATTTGCCAGAGTTGCTTGGGCAGATATGTGTCTCCCAAAGGAGGAGGGGGGCTTGGGTATAAGACATACTAAAACTTGGAATAATGCTTTACTATATAAGACCTTGTGGTATATTCACCTCAAACGAGATACACTTTGGGTGAAATGGGTGCAATATGGAGTCTATCTTAAAGGTAGATGTGTGTGGGAATTTTCCCCACACACTAGGGACTCCCAGCTTACTAAGAAGTTGGGGCTGATCCGAGACATCTTTGTCTCAAAATATGTCTCCATTGAGAACACAATAACAGCCCTCTCTAAGCTTGTTATAAATGGGAAATTGTGCTCTTCAAAAGTGTATGACTTGATTAGAGTCAAAGGCACCAAACAGGTGTGGATGCCCTTTATTTGGAAAGTTTACATACCTCCTAATTAAGTTCTCATTCATTGCATGGATTGCCTTCCGCAACCGCCTTGCAACGTATGATAATCTTAGTAGGCTTGATGTGATTAATATCTGCCCCTTTTGCAAGGGTGAACCCTAGACGGTGCCACACCTTTTCTTTGGTTGTCAATTTACAGGCACAGTTTGGAGCAAAGTAAGAGCATGGATTGGAATGCCTAGATAGATGTCTACCCTGGAAAGCTCGTTCAAGTGGATTAGGAAGGAGCATGCAGGTGCGGGGATCAAGGACAAGGCAGTCAGAATTGCATTCATCTATACTATTGTAAGGAATAATTGTAATTAGATTTTGATGATGCTATAGGACTTTATATGTGTTTTAGTATAATTGACTGACAGAAGACCTCCAGACAGAATGCCTATAGACCCTCTGGTGATAGTTCTCTAACAGAAGTCCTCCTGCCTCTCTGTTAGATTTCACTAGAGCAGAAACTGTCAAGACTCTCCGTTAGTTCACTCCTTGACAGAAGACCTAAGGACCCTCTGGTAGCTAGTCCAACAGAATTGCTCGAGACCCTCTCTGGTTGATCCACTGCTGAAGACACCAGAAGGCCTGACACTTAGAGAATTTTCATGAAAGTACCCAAGCCGGTGAAACCATATGAAGATTCCTTCAACGGCTAGAAGACTTCAACGGAAAAGCTACAGTACGCGCATTAAATGCACATTTAATGCTTCCCGTACCCTGAAGAGTAAAAGCTGATGATTGGCCGACATTCCAGGATATTTCAGGATAACTTTATCCCAAAATAGTTACCCGCCAACTTTACCGGGCCCTACTGGTCAAGTCAACTATTCGCTCATTTAATGCAGTTGTCCTCCTCCTCCAACGGGAAGACAACCCCAGTATAAAAGATACTACTCGAAGAACAAAAAAGAGGGGAACTTTTGCTAACACTTTGAAAAACTCGTGCTCGAACAAAATATTCAAACACTCAAACACACAAGCCTTCTTGAGATCAAAAACTTCATCTTCATCAACAAGAAAGGCGTACGTTTGGAAGATAATATTTCTCTATCTTCACATATCAACAAGAGCAAAGTTCCAATTGTTCTTCAACACTTCAAGCACTTCAACAATAAATCTTTTGTAACGAAGCTAGTTGGAAAACCCCTGTTCTATCAAGAACTCTTCTCGAACGAGAAGGACGTCCAAGTAACTGGAGTAGTGAAGTGGTGATACTTCAAGGAAGCTCAGTGAAAGGACCAGTCTTAAAGGAAGCAAGGAAGTGCTACCCAGGAGACATCTAGGCTTGAAAAGGACGGGGAGAGCTTCTTAAGTGCTAGGGATAAAGCTTTGTAATTGGATCTTTTACAAGCATTAGTGGAACAATGGATTAGAGGAACGAGTTGTTCCTTGAACCACTATAAAACTCCCTGGTGTCATTTACTTACTGCTTTTATTTCTTGCATTTTATCTTTAACTGATTAACTCCAGAATTTGGGACTCTGTGTTCAACAGAACCCCTCCTGGGAGTTAACAGAAGGCCTACTACCTTTGCATCTCTTAGAGGCTAAACCGGACAGAACCCCTACCAGAAGACCATCCGCTGCCAGTTTGTTCTGTCAACAGAACAGGCTATTCTGTTAAATCTGGTACTTAGCTTGAAAAAGTTAAAAACCTGTACAGACTATTCACCCCCCCTCTAGACTGTACCCAGTACAATCGGGACCAACAACTATCTACTGGTTATGAAGAGTTCGAAATGCCACCAAAATTGATGATAAGAAGACTCATGAGGAAGACGTTTTTGCCATGATCCAATACATGGTGTATAAGATCCTTTATAGTATTTACCCCCATGAGCTTATTACTTTTTGACATTTGATATGGTGCGGCTAAATGCCTTATTTTGTGTGATTTGGGACTGATTGTATAGCCCACAGGTTTATTGTATATCCCATGTTGGGATAGCCCCATTTTTGTCCCCCATCTTTTTTGCCTTACTTGTACATAAACTCTTTTGGATGATATATATAATTACCTGTTGGTCCCGTTTGTAATAGGAACAATCTAGAGGGGGGGGGGTGAATAGACTGTTCAGAAATTTAAACTTTTCTCCAAGTCAAGTCTGACTTAACAGAGATGGTCGAAATCTGGTGACAGAGATGGTCAAGTTCTGATGGCAGGACTAGACCAGGCAGCGGATAAGTTTCTGTCCGGGTAGCCTCTAGGAGAAAGCTAAGGCAAAATGCCTTTCTGATAACTCTGAAGGAAGATCTGCTGGACACAGATTCCAACCTAAAGAGTTAGTCAGTAAAACCTTAAGTGCAGAAAGTAAAAGCTGAAAGTAAATGACACCGGGGTTTTTATAGTGGTTCAAGGAACAACTCGTTCCTCTAGTCCACTGTTCCACTAAGCTTGCAAAAACGACAGTTTACAACGCCTTAGTCCCTAGAACTTAAGAAGCACTCCTCGTCTTCTTCAAGTCTAGTTGCCACCCGGGATGCAGTCCTGCTTCCTGATGGCTGGTCTCGTTTCACTGAGTCTCTTGAAGTATCTCCACTTCACTTACTCCAGCTAATTTGAGACGTCCCTTCTTTTTCAAGAAGTGTTTGATATAGAGTCAGTTTTCTCCAACGTTGCTTCTTCACAAAAGATGAGTATATGAAGTTCTCGAAGTGTTGAAGAACTGAGTAACTTTGCCTTTTCTAGTTGGATGAAGGATAGGAATATTTATCTTCCAACTGTGGCCTTTTCTTGTTAGAAATGGAGTTTTTATCTCAAGAAAGTTGTTCACGCAAATCTATCTTGGTAAAGGTTATGGCAAAAGTTATTTTCCTTAGTTCTCCAGAGTGTATCTTATATACTGGGAGCGGTCTTCCCGTTGGAGTGTAGAAGACAGCTTCATTAAATGCATGTACTGTTGACTTGACCGTTTGGTCCTCCGACTTGCTATTTTGGGGGCGCAAAGATATTCGCATGGTCAATCATCAGCTTTAAATATCTCTTCGTACGTACATCATTAAATGTGCATTTAATGCGTGTACAGTGCCATGCTTCCGTTGTAAGGTTCGTAACCGTTAGAGGATTTCCCGTTAGTTTAACGACCGTTAGAAGGGCTTTCGGATTCTGATGATACTTACCAGAGTCTCAAGAGGTTCTCTGGTCCAGTCTCTAAAGTCCGTCTCTGGTGCTAACTCTGGTATCTTTCTGATAACTAGTTTCTGATAGCTTCTCTGGTGAGCAACTCTGGGAGCAACTCTGGTAGAAGCAAGATGGAACTCTGGCAGGCAGACTAAGCTAAAACTTACAAAAGAAATTCTAATACACAATTTCTAATGGGGTACTTTCAAATTCTAATTAATCCTAGCATCAACAAAATCTAAATACATTTATTCCTTACAATTTCCCCCTTTTTGTTGATGCCAAAACCCTTTAACTATTTCCAGAGAAGTGCCTGTGGTCCTGCTCTGTCAATCCTTTCAAGTTCAGCATTTACCTTCGCTCTGATTGAGGCTAAATCCCTAGGATTCTGATAGTCAGCCCAATGAGGTGCAAGTTTGCAATCCAGATAGTTTCTGACAGCTTCAGCGGAATTCTTGCCATT
Organism: Cuscuta europaea; assembly: GCA_945859875.1. NCBI lineage: Eukaryota > Viridiplantae > Streptophyta > Magnoliopsida > Solanales > Convolvulaceae > Cuscuta > Cuscuta europaea. Next base: position 39,029,781 of record CAMAPE010000038.1, read on the forward strand.
CAGAATTTTCATTCCGTACCACATCTCAGCTTCTTCTATCGAACCACCATGGTTGATCTGGACAAGTCCATCACTGTCCATGAACAGATTCTCTCTTTGAAGAGGGGTCATCAATTTTCTCATTTGTTCAAACTGAACTCTGTCTGGCCTTGACAGACCACTCTTCATCCAATCAGTGAATGAAAAGGATGAAGACTTCTTCTTTGAGCTTCTGGGAGGAGGAGGAGGAGGTCTGGTGCCTGTAGCAGCTAGCCTTTTCTTTCTGGTAGCATCAAAATAAGGAGCAGGATCAACAGAGGAGGGTTCTCTGATAGAAAGGGTTCTGGTGCTGGTGCCTTCTCCTTCTCTGGTATCTTCCCCCTTTTTGGCATCACAAAGATCACCAAGGAGAAGTTCAATTTTGGAAAACTCAGAGGCTTGAGCATCTCTGATTTCATCAAGGGTTTCGGGCAGTGTCTGAGTGACAGAGGCAAGACCTTCAATCAGGCTTTGTTGCTTGTCTACTGCAGATTGTAGATCTCTGGTGCTGACCTCTAGAAGCACCATCTTCTGGTACCTTTCTCTGTCAGATTTGAGAAGAGTCAGGCCTTGCTCTTGATGTTCCTTGCATAGAGAATGTAAGATGTTGAGTTTCTGGGAGGAACTATCAGCAGATTTCTGAAGATTGTGAACAGATTCTGAGATCCTGTTGATTGTCTGATTCTGGGCAAGCAGAGCTTGAGAGTGAGAGTGGAGAACAGAGTTGAGTCCACTAACATCTCTGGAGACAGAATCAATCCTTGAGTTAGAGGAATGCATGAAGGTGTGCAAATTTTCTGTGAGAGCAGCAACTTTATCTGACAGGTGTTGAAAACCTATAGTGATTTGCAGATTGGTATGGGTGAGTTCCTCATGTTGTTTGTCATTTAATTCAATAATCTTGCTCAGATCTTGAACCAATATTCCACCAAAAGCTTCAGCAGACTTCACAAACTGGGTGAAGGGGATTTTGGATTCTTCAGGTGTAAAATCAGGCGTTTCCAATCCTCTGCCTTTTGGTAAGGGAGGAGCTCTGTTGGATGGTGGAGGGGAAGGAACTCTGGGGGGTGTCCTTCTCCTTTTGGAGGTTTCATCAGCAGCAATGGAGGAGGTGAGGAATCCATCATTGTCACTAGATGAGGAGGGAACCCTGAAGATAGGTTTCTTTTTGGGTGTAGATGCTGCAGAATGATGTGAGGATCTCTGAGGTGAGGCGGACTTGGATGCAGATGAAGGGTTCCGGTGCTGAGGTGGAGAGTGAATGGGTGAGGCATGCTGTTGAGGGGGGGATGGTGGAGGTGAGGGTGAACGGTTTCTGAAAGGGACAATTGCTCTGCAGGGAGATGCAATTTTTTGTTTGGGTGAAGAAGGTCTTGAGTTGGGTTTCTGGTGAGATGGTGTTCTGGTGGAAGGTGGGGTTTTCTGTTTTGGTGAAGGGGTTTTCTGGTGAAGTGGGGATGAAGGTTTAGATGGAGATTTGGAGGGTGAGGGTAGAGTAATAGGAGATTGGGGAGGGGAAGGAGGAGGTGTAGGAATTACCTCAAGTACAATTTCGGAGTACACAGATTCTCTCCACTCCTTGATCAGTTGCTCCATGGTAATAGCAATGTCATTCGCAGTGGATGGCTCTCCTTCCTCAAGAGCACTATGGCGAAATTTGATCATTGACTCTTTCCTTTTCTTCTCCATCAGCCAAGCATCAAAAGTTTCCATTTCTTCTTCTTCTAAGGCTCTGACATGCCTTTCTGGAGATAGGTCAGATGTGGGAGCTTTACCTTGATATCTGTCTTTCTTCTTTTGTTGCACAGAAATCAGAAAGGTAAGGTTGAAGCACTTTGATACATCATCTGTGCCTACCCAGTGAAGAACAGCAGCTTCTTCTTCTTCATAGGCATCAAAGAATTGGATGATTTGTTGAAGAGGACCCATTCTCCATCTTCTCCAAGCTAGAACTCTGTCAAACTGCTTTTGCAGAATGATGTTGAAGTCTGTTTCTTGGTCCATTTCTGGTGAGGCTTCACGTTCTGGTGAGAGAGCAGAGTTGGGCAACTCTGGTGCATAATGTTGGTGAGTTTCTGGTAGAGTGCCAGATTCTGGTGCAAGTTCCCCCTGAATTGCTGAATCTTTGGCAGGTGAGACTACTTTGGTCTTCCTCTTCTTCTGCCTTGGTTTAGTGCTAGAGTTGTCAGAATCACCACTTAGCACAACCATCTTTCTTCTCCTCTTCTGCTTCAGTTTTCTGGCAGCAGATTTCTTGGTTGCCTTTGGGGAGGGCATCTCTGGTGCAGCCTCCTCTGCTGTTTCCTTCTCTGGTAGTGACAGATTGTCACTCTTCTTCTTCTGTCTAACCTCCCTTACAACCTGTGACTGCTCAGGTTGTTTGGGCTTTCTGGCAATTTTCTTTGCAGGTTTGGCCTTGGCAGCCTGTTCTTCCCTTTTCCTTTCCAGTCTTTCCTCTCTTCTAAGTTCAGAAGAGATGGCAATGTTGAATTTTGGAGAGGCTGTGAGGAAGATGGTCTTGGTGTGGTCAACTGGGATAGGATCCCTGAGTTGAACTCCTTTTGCAGCAAGGATGGCAGAGATAAGAAGGCCATGTCCCATCTTGGTTGAGTAAAGACCTGTCTCAGAGTCTTTCTTCTTGATGAATTCAGTTATAGAGCCAAAAGTTACCTCTCCCCAGTTGATATTCATGCCATGGTGCACTGCAAAGATTGCCTTGGCATTGTTTGTGTTCATCTCATCAGTTGAGGCTGTTTTGCACCATAAGCAACGGTGCAGAATGGTGACAAGCTTCTCATAGTCCTTCTTGAGTTGAAATTTCTTCATGTAGAGTTTATCCAGTCCGGCAGCCTCCGGACGGCAGTAAGTCTGGACAAAGCCTTCAGTGGAGACTTCCACTGATTCAAGAGCAATGAGATTGTTGGATTCTGGGTCTTGGGAGTCAAGTTGAACTCCAAAGAATTCATTCAGTGCATCTGCATTCAAGAAGATGTGTTGACCCTGTACGGATGAGTGAACTCCAGTCCTGGAGATGGTGGCGTTGAGGTAGAACTCAGCCACATCTTTGATGCTGAAATGCTCATAGGGATGAGCAACAACCTTAGATAACTGTGAATCAGTCATCCCTTGGATGATCTTCGTCATCCTCTTTTGATTTTCTGCCAGGAGGGGTAGAGAGGACATGTCAACTTTCATGCCGGATACTACGTTGGCAATGAGAGTTTTTGCTTCCTCCTTAGAAAGGTCGTTGATGCTCAGGAAGTTCATCTTGAGTGACGGTTAAGAAAATTTCTGGGTATTGGAAATTTTTTGGGATCTGAGAGCTTTGAATGCTAGAGCAGTTTAAGAGAGAAGAAGTTGCAGTAGGGATTTGGGTCGAAGACGGTGGATATAAAGGAGTTAGAAATAGTGGACGTTTGGTATATTGGCAGTTTCGAGGCAGCATTTAAAGAAATGCGGGCGGAAACGTTTCCGTTAGAAGAGTAACGATCAGGGGTATTTTGGTAAAAGACCGTTTCAATTAATTAGGTCTAGCCCGTACCTCGAAATATTGTTAAGTCCACTTCCGTATCTGTTGTCTTCGGTTGAGGAACTCTGGTCAAAGAAGAGGAGGTTCTCTGATGTGAGATTCTGATGACCAGAGATAGTGGATCTCTGATCCGAGTTTCTGGTGCAGAAGAAGAAAGTTCTGGTTCAGTGAATCTCTGGTTCATGCATCTCTGGGAAGATCATCCATCATTCCCAATTCTTCCCTAAGCTTGTTAAACCTTGCCTCAGGTAAAGGCTTGGTTAGGATGTCTGCAAGTTGATCTTCTGTAGGTACATGCTCCATACAGATATGCTTCTTTTCAACATGATCTTTGATGAAGTGATGTCTGATCTCAATGTGCTTTGTCCTGGAGTGAAGAACTGGATTCTGAGTGATAGCAATGGCACTAGTGTTGTCACACAACAGCTTGATCTCCTTTGCTTGAATTCCATAGTCCTTCAGTTGTTGCTTCATCCAGAGTAGTTGAGCACAGCAACTCCCAGCTGCAATGTATTCAGCCTCAGCTGTACTTGTTGAGATGGAGTTCTGCTTCTTGCTAAACCAGGAAACAAGCCTTCCTCCTAGCAATTGGCAGTGACCAGAGGTGCTTTTTCTGTCTAGTCTGCAACCTGCAAAATCTGAGTCAGAATAACCAATTAGTTCAAAGTTACCTCCTTTGGGATACCATAAGCCTGCATTTGGATTTCCTTTGATGTATCTGATGATTCTCTTTGCAGCACGTAGATGGCTTTCCTTGGGCTTTGATTGGTATCTGGCACAGATTCCAACAGAGAACGAGATATCTGGTCTGCTTGCAGTTAGATACAACAGAGATCCAATGATCCCTCTGTATGTTGTTGCATCTACATCTTTTCCTTCATCATCTGGACCAATCCCTTGTGAAGTGTTCATGGGAATCTTCACTAATGATTTGCCTTCTCCAAACTTCTTGATTAGATCTCTGGTGTACTTCCCTTGATTGATAAAGATCCCTTCTGGAACTTGTTTGACTTGAAGTCCTAGGAAGTAACTGAGTTCTCCCATCATACTCATTTCAAATTGACTCTGCATCACTTGAGAAAATTTCTTGCATAATTCTGGATTAGTACATCCAAATATAATGTCATCAACATATATTTGTACTAACAGAATATGATTAGCAACAGAGATATGAAATAGAGTTTTGTCAACCTTTCCTTTAGTAAACCCATGGTTCACTAGGAAAAGAGACAATGTGTCATACCAGGCTCTGGGAGCTTGCTTAAGACCATAGAGGGCCTTTTTAAGCTTGTAGACACAAGAAGATTGAGTAGGAATGACAAAACCTGGTGGTTGTTCCACATAAACTTCTTCTTCAAGATCTCCATTCAGAAATGCACTCTTGACATCCATCTGGTAGACCTTGATGTTGTTGTAGGCAGCATAGGCTAGAAAGATTCTGATGGCTTCAAGTCTGGCAACTGGTGCAAAGGTCTCATCAAAATCTATTCCTTCTTCTTGACAGTATCCTTTAGCTACTAGCCTTGCTTTGTTCCTTACAATGTTGCCGTCTTCATCTGCTTTGTTCTTGAATACCCATTTGGTTCCAATGACATTCTGGTGCTTTGGCCTAGGAACAAGTTCCCACACTTTGTTCCTCTCAAACTGAGTGAGCTCTTCTTGCATAGCATTGATCCAATCTGAGTCTGCAAGAGCTTCTTCAACTGTCATAGGTTCCATCTGAGATATGTAGCAGGCAATCATTGCTTCTCTCCTTGATGTGGATCTGGTTTGGACTCCACTTCTGATTTGTCCAATTACTTGATTAGGAGGATGATCTCTTAACCAAGTAAGATCAGGTTCTGATAGGGGTTGCCTTCGATTCTCTTGTTCTTCTTCTGATTCTTCATCACTATCCTTGCTTTGCAGAATGGGATTCTGATGATTCATTGGTATGGCAGAGTTGGTCAGCAACTCTGGTGTATCTATCTCTGGTGGATCCAGTTTTGGAGATTTTTTGAGATTCGCTTTCTCCAAGTTTTCAGTTATGCTCTCAACAGAGTTGAGATCATCAAACTTGACATGAATCGATTCTTCAACAAGTAAAGTTCTCTTGTTGAGTATTCTGTAGGCTTTGCTGGTGCCAGAGTAGCCTAAGAATGCTCCTTCATCAGCTTTTTCTTGAAACACCTTGAGGTGATCCTTCCCATTGTTGAGTATATAGCATTTGCATCCAAATGCATGAAAGTAGCTGATGTTGGGTTTTCGTTCTTTCCATAATTCATAAGGAGTTTTCTGATGAGTCTTGTGAATCATGCTCCTGTTCTGGGTGTAACATGCAGTATTGATTGCTTCAGCCCAGTATCTGTAGGGTAGACCTGATTCAGCAATCATGGTCCTTGCAGCTTCCTTTAATGTTCTATTTCTTCTTTCTGCAATTCCATTCTGTTGAGGAGTTCTGGCTGCAGAGAGTTGATGCATTGTACCATTCTGGTCACAGAAATCCTGAATGACCTTGTTGACGAACTCTGTTCCTCTGTCGGATCTGATGGCTTTGACTTTCTGATTCTGCTCATTCTGTAATAGCTTTAGCAGAGATGGCAGTTTCTGCAGAGTTTCATTTTTCTTGGTCAGAAAAATAGTCCATGTGAATCTGGAGTAGTCATCCACCATGACTAAAGTGTATCTCTTGCCACCAACACTTGGAGTTTCCACTGGTCCAAATAAATCCATGTGAATTAGATTCAGGGGACCAGTAGATAGGTTTCCAGCAATGGGTTTGAAGGAATTCTTCACTTGTTTTCCTTTCTGACATGCACTGCATAGATTCTCCTTTTTGTATACAAGGTTGGGTAGACCTTCAACAATGTGATCCCTTGCCAGTTTGTTGATTGTTTTGAAATTCAAGTGACTCAGTTTCTTGTGCCATTCCCAACTGAGTTTTGAATCTCCTTTGGCTATCAGGCAAATTCCATCTCTGGCAGTTGACCAATCAACCACATAGATGTTTTTCTTTCTTGTTGCTGTTAGAACCACTTCTTTAGTTGTCTCATGCTTGACAGAACATCCTTCCTTGGAGAATTCAACTGTGTAGCCTTTGTCACAGAATTGGCTAGCACTCAGCAAGTTGAATTTCAATCCCTTGACATAAGAGACATCATCAATGATTATCTGGTCCTTTATCAGCTTCCCTCTTCCTTTTGTCTGGCCATCTTTATCATTACCTCCAAAGGTAACTCTGGGCCCTTTGACTTTCTGGAACTCTGTTAGGCAACTCTTGTCACCTGTCATGTGCCTGGAGCATCCACTATCAATGTACCATTCTTGCTCAGAGATGGCTCCAGCACACAGTTCCTACAAAATTAAAAGGAAGATTTAGGTACCCAAGCAATGTTGGGTCCTAGGGGGTTATGCAGTCTTGGCAGCCGGTACCACTTTGGTCTCATCAAGTGAAACCTTGGTGGGTGGTACCCATTGTCCACCTGGTAGTCATAGTAAACGGAAGTGTGATTCACTTTGGGCAGATGCTTGTGAGGATCATGCTTCCGGTTTACATACTTCTGCATAGCCTTTTTAGTTGGGTAGAAGTCCCATATACTATCAAGATCAGAGGAGCGATTAACTTTGGGCTTCTTAAGTTGACCAGCCAACCTTTTCTGTCTAAAGTTAATTTTCTCTTGATATCTGCCTTTCTGGTGATAATCTCTGACGCGATTATCATGAGTTTGTCTGTTATGGTTCTGTCTTTGATTTCTGATATTCTGAAAATCTTTCCTGTTGTTAGTTCTTCTGCCAGTTTCATTAACTTTTAAAATGGGTTTCTGTTGAACCTTTATCTTTTCCCTTTCTGGTCTGACATTCTCATGAATAACCTTGGTGCCAGATACACCAGCCTGACAAATGGGCCTAGAAATCAGTGGCTCTATGACCTTATCTGCCTTAGCAACTCTGGTGCTAGACATTACAGAAGGCTCACCTGATTCTGTTGAGCCATAACCAAGACCAAAACCAGTGCCAATTTGTTGGTCAAGTATAATCTTTTCCATAGAAGACTGGGCCTTCTGGTAAGCTTTGTACTTAATCTCAAGAGGCTCCATCTCTCTTATTTTCTTTAGAAGAGAAACATTTTCAGCTTCCAGCTGATCTCTTTCCTCAATCAGAAGATTGATTTTGATCTCAACCTCCTTTCTTAAGTCAAGGATCTCAGCCTTAAGCTTACTGTTTTCTTCTTTAACAGAAGAATAAGTGGTTTGTATGGCTTGAAACTCTTCCCAAAATTCTGACATTGAATCAGAATCAAAGGCTCTGCCTACCGAAGAAAAACTAGAGTTGGAAGTAGAAGATACCTCATCATCAGATTGACCCATAAGACATAGGTCTTCAGTTTCTGTGTCCAGGCAACAGAATGCTTCATCAGATTCTGATTCCGAGCTGGACTCTGTCTCAGAGAGGGGGTCCTTCTCTGGTTGTTCAGTGATGAGTGCTTTCCTTCTTCGGTGTTCGTACTTCTTTTCTCCTTCCTGGCCTTGCCTTTTGGAGACTATGGGGTGTGGACAGTTGACTTTGAAGTGCCCTGGTTGTCTGCAGTTGTAGCAGAGAAGCTCTCCACTACTTTCTGATGGTTTGGACTTCTGGTGTGGCTTTCTGCTAGAGTGTGGACTTCTGCTATCCTTTGGCTTCAGAAATTTCCTGAACTTCCTAGCAAAAGCCGCCATATATTCGTCAGTTAAAAGAATAGAAGGGTCAAAATTATTTACCTGAGAGGTGCTGGCAGTGAGGGCAGTAGTTGTTCTGTCCTCAACTTCTTCTTTCTCTTCTTCATTCATCTCAAACTCATAAGACTTGAGATCAGAGATGAGTTTCTCAGTGTTGTAGGTTCTGAGGTCCTTGCTATCTCTCATGGCAGTGACCTTCATCTTCCATGGTGAAGGTAAACCTCTAAGAACCTTCAGATTAATTTCCTTGGGAGTAAGCTCCTTCCCAAGTTCTGATATCTCAGCAGTGAGGGTGAGCAAGCGTGCATACATCTCAGCTATGCATTCTTTGGGTAGAAATTTGAAATCTTCAAACTTCTTCATGGCAATAGTGAGTTTGTTGTCCTTTTCTTGCTCATCTCCAGCTCCTATCAGGGTGAGAGTATCCCAGATCTCCTTGGCAGATTTGCACTTCTTGATCCTGGTGAAGTACTTGTCATCAATGGCCTTGTAGAGGATATCCTTGGCAATGTTGTCAAGGTTGTACTTTCTCCTTTCTTCATTAGACCATTCATGGCGCAGTTTGGTGATCATCTGGGGTTGACCACTACCAGTGATGTATTCAGGGTTGACCTTGGTGAACTCTGTGAAAGGTCCTGCATCAAGTACTTCCCACATTTCGTCATGGAGTGCGCAGAGGTGAGCTTTCATGCGGATCCTCCAATCATCAAACTTTGTTACTGAGAACATAAGATTCTTTGAAAGAGTGTTATCCATCATATGAGATTAAAGAGGCTAAAACAAGTGGATCTCTTGTTTAGTAAGTAACCTAAAAGATTACAAGAACAAGGAGGCTCTGATACCACTTGTTGGTCCCGTTTGTAATAGGAACAATCTAGAGGGGGGGGGGGGGTGAATAGACTGTTCAGAAATTTAAACTTTTCTCCAAGTCAAGTCTGACTTAACAGAGATGGTCGAAATCTGGTGACAGAGATGGTCAAGTTCTGATGGCAGGACTAGACCAGGCAGCGGATAAGTTTCTGTCCGGGTAGCCTCTAGGAGAAAGCTAAGGCAAAATGCCTTTCTGATAACTCTGAAGGAAGATCTGCTGGACACAGATTCCAACCTAAAGAGTTAGTCAGTAAAACCTTAAGTGCAGAAAGTAAAAGCTGAAAGTAAATGACACCGGGGTTTTTATAGTGGTTCAAGGAACAACTCGTTCCTCTAGTCCACTGTTCCACTAAGCTTGCAAAAACGACAGTTTACAACGCCTTAGTCCCTAGAACTTAAGAAGCACTCCTCGTCTTCTTCAAGTCTAGTTGCCACCCGGGATGCAGTCCTGCTTCCTGATGGCTGGTCTCGTTTCACTGAGTCTCTTGAAGTATCTCCACTTCACTTACTCCAGCTAATTTGAGACGTCCCTTCTTTTTCAAGAAGTGTTTGATATAGAGTCAGTTTTCTCCAACGTTGCTTCTTCACAAAAGATGAGTATATGAAGTTCTCGAAGTGTTGAAGAACTGAGTAACTTTGCCTTTTCTAGTTGGATGAAGGATAGGAATATTTATCTTCCAACTGTGGCCTTTTCTTGTTAGAAATGGAGTTTTTATCTCAAGAAAGTTGTTCACGCAAATCTATCTTGGTAAAGGTTATGGCAAAAGTTATTTTCCTTAGTTCTCCAGAGTGTATCTTATATACTGGGAGCGGTCTTCCCGTTGGAGTGTAGAAGACAGCTTCATTAAATGCATGTACTGTTGACTTGACCGTTTGGTCCTCCGACTTGCTATTTTGGGGGCGCAAAGATATTCGCATGGTCAATCATCAGCTTTAAATATCTCTTCGTACGTACATCATTAAATGTGCATTTAATGCGTGTACAGTGCCATGCTTCCGTTGTAAGGTTCGTAACCGTTAGAGGATTTCCCGTTAGTTTAACGACCGTTAGAAGGGCTTTCGGATTCTGATGATACTTACCAGAGTCTCAAGAGGTTCTCTGGTCCAGTCTCTAAAGTCCGTCTCTGGTGCTAACTCTGGTATCTTTCTGATAACTAGTTTCTGATAGCTTCTCTGGTGAGCAACTCTGGGAGCAACTCTGGTAGAAGCAAGATGGAACTCTGGCAGGCAGACTAAGCTAAAACTTACAAAAGAAATTCTAATACACAATTTCTAATGGGGTACTTTCAAATTCTAATTAATCCTAGCATCAACAAAATCTAAATACATTTATTCCTTACATTACCCTTTATCCAAAACATGAATTATATCTAACGTTTCCTGTTGAGTTTAATGAAATGGAGGACTTTGATATTATCGAATGGTGGAAGAAACACGAAGGGATGTTTCCGGTTTTAGCAAAAATGGCCAAACAACTGTTGTCGATGCCGCCATGCCGGTTTAAACCGTTGCTGTGGAACAAGAGTTTAGCCAAGCCAGTAACGTTTTAACTGACTATAGAACGAAGTTGAGCGCTTCATCAATCGAGACACTCGTTCACTTCCGTGATTGGTTGAAGGCACACCTTAGAAAACAAGAACTCAACATAGCACCGGACCACCATTTCATGGAGGAAACGACAACCGACGTCGGAACTGGCGGCGACGATGATTAGTTCATTTATTGTAATTTTCAACTTTAAAGAATTCTCAATTGTATTTTTCGAATGTGATATTGATACACAGTGTAGTGTTTATAATAAATATACATCATTTTTTGTTTTTCAATTAATTAAAAAAGAAAAATATAAGGACCGGACCGGAACCGGCCGGGTAGACCGGACCGGAACCGGGCCCGTTGAACCCCGGTTTGGTTCCGGTCTTTAAAGTAACAAAACCGGGACCGGCCGGTCCCGAACCGGAACCGGGTCCACCCCTTGTTGCACGGGATGAAGTTTATATCCATAAAAATACGGAGTATGTAATAATATAGAACTATGATAGTAAATATTTATTTGTGAAGAATGTAAGGGTGTACCTAAAACAATTTCAGTGTGGTTGTATACCAACCTATTCATGGCCCCACCCTCCATATCCGAGACCGAAACCGAGTCACCGAGACCGGAGATTCGAGATAAGTTCTGACGGACTGACCCTAGCATAGGGGTGGACTCGGGTCCGGGATGGGTCCAGGCCGGGTCGGGCCTAGGCCCGGGCAGGCCGGCGGTTCAAGAATGGTGGACCCGGGACCGGCCCGAGTAGCCACCGGGTCCGGTCCGGGCCTCCGGTTTGGATATTTTTTTTGCTTTCCTAACCCCCCCTCACCCCCACCCTCCGGAGTCAGTCTTGTTCCTTTTTTAGCAACCGAGGCTATACGGAGTTGGGTCTACTTTGGATACTTATTGAGGTTTGCTCCACAAACATAGGATTTCCATGTCGATAATTTACACGTGATTCTGCGAGTCCACCACTAAATTCATGTACGAAACCACAAACTCAAACTTTAAGATATACAGTATCTATATCAAATTAACTAATTGCATGTTTTGGAATTTGGATTAAAATAATATTCATGAAGTAATTAAATCTATTGAAAGAACAAAAACTTTTGAAAAAAACATGAAATGGAACACCGTTTTGCAAACTTGTAGCTGTTCTGTCCGAAGCCAACAAAATACCTGTAAGATGTTCTGGTACGGAAGCCAACAGAGACCCTTTGAGGTATTCTGGTCCGAAGATTGTAAAGTACTAGTTATATATATTCAATATGATACATTCATATATGTTTTATGAAACAATCTCATGGATATACCGTCGTGTAGGTCACATGGTCAGGTTGGCTTTCCATGTCCTCCTGATGTTTCATTGCTTGGAGCATCCATCCTTACTGTATCTGTAACTCGGTCCACCTTCATATAACCTTTCATCAAATTAAAGTAGTATACATCCTTGAATTGGGTTCAAACACATGAAATAACTCTGGTGACTCTTTGTTTTAGGTGATCTTTTCCTGGAATACAATATTACCTACTTTATTTTTTGAATTCCTCCTTTAGTTACACACGGTAAGCATTTACATTTAAGTCCAACAAAAATCAATTGAAGTTAGTATATCTATCTAAACAAACTCTGAGTTTCTCTCTTAAGACCTCCTAATTGATTGCTTACTGTGAGCATAAACCCCCTAATTGCTTGCCATAAGCATAAATGCAATGCAATGATCGATATTCCATAGTAGGGGTGGTGGATTCAGGCCGGGCAGGGTCCGGGTTGGGCCTAGGCCCGGGTAGGGATGGATTCGGTTCGGGCCACCCGGCCCGTGACCCGGCCCGGCCCGGTACTGTGCGGGCCCGGGACCGGCCCGGTCGGGCGGTCCGGGACCGGGTATGGACCCGAACCGATGGGAAGGGGCGGGGCGGGCTCGGTTCTGCATTATTGTGACCCGGTCCGGCCAGGTCGGGCCCGGGCCCGGGTCCGGGTCTATTTTTAATTTTTTTTTTTTTTGGGTTTGGGCTCCTACTAGCCGTTGGGGGTGGGGGTGGGGACAACCCAAACGGCTATATAGCCGTTGGGTGGGGTAAAGGGGGGGTCCGGGGGGTTGGCTGGTGGGGGATGGTGGGGGGGCGGGGTGGGGGGTAAAAAAACCTATAAATACTCCTAATCTTAAACATTTTTTCATATCTCTTCTTCAATTCTTCCTAAATCCTATTCTTAACTCTCTACTCTCTAATTCTCTTATTCTCCATTCTCCAATATATTATATTTATTATTTATAGTTTATATTAATTATCTACTTATATAAACTATAAATAGATATAAATAGTATTATATTACTTATATTTGTTATCTAATTATATATTACTTATATATTTATTATATCTATTAATATAGTTGGAATTATATCTAATTAATTTGAAGTCATTCTATTACTCCCATCCGAAAGACCGAAAGACCGAAAGAGGTACGAAATTATTCTATTATTTACACTTGTTTAATTACTAGTTAATTTGCTACATTTGACTCTTGTTTAATAGTTAGATAAATAGTTAATTAGTTTTTTACAATTTTTTATTAATTGCTACATTTGACTCTAGTTTAAAAAATATGTTGTACACAAAACTAGTTAATTCACTACTTAATTTGCTATAACTCGAATTAATAGTTAGATAAATAGTTAATTAGTTTTTTACAATTTTTTATTAATGGCTACATTTGACTCTAGTTTAAAAAATATGTTGTACACAAAACTAGTTAATTCACTACTTAATTTGCTATAACTCGAATTAATAGTTAGATAAATAGTTAATTAGTTTTTTACAATTTTTTATTAATGGCTACATTTGACTCTAGTTTAAAAAATATGTTGTACACAAAACTAGTTAATTCACTACTTAATTTGCTATAACTCGAATTAATAGTTAGATAAATAGTTAATTAGTTTTTTACAATTTTTTATTAATCGCTACATTTGACTCTAGTTTAAAAAATATGTTGTACACAAAACTAGTTAATTCACTACTTAATTTGCTATAACTCGAATTAATAGTTAGATAAATAGTTAATTAGTTTTTTACAATTTTTTATTAATGGCTACATTTGACTCTAGTTTAAAAAATATGTTGTACACAAAACTAGTTAATTCACTACTTAATTTCCTATAACTCGAATTAATAGTTAGATAAATATTTAATTAGTTTTTTACAATTTTTTATTAATGGCTACATTTGACTCTAGTTTAAAAAATATGTTGTACACAAAACTAGTTAATTCACTACTTAATTTGCTATAACTCGAATTAATAGTTAGATAAATAGTTAATTAGTTTTTTACATTTTTTTATTAATTGCTACATTTGACTCTAGTTTAAAAAATATGTTGTACACAAAACTAGTTAATTCACTACTTAATTTGCTATAACTCGAATTAATAGTTAGATAAATAGTTAATTAGTTTTTTACAATTTTTTATTAATTGCTACATTTGACTCTAGTTTAAAAAATATGTTGTACACAAAACTAGTTAATTCACTACTTAATTTGCTATAACTCGAATTAATAGTTAGATAAATAGTTAATTAGTTTTTTAGAATTTTTTATTAATCGCTACATTTGACTCTAGTTTAAAAAATATGTTGTACACAAAACTAGTTAATTCACTACTTAATTTGCTATAACTCGAATTAATAGTTAGATAAATAGTTAATTAGTTTTTTACAATTTTTTATTAATGGCTACATTTGACTCTAGTTTAAAAAATATGTTGTACACAAAACTAGTTAATTTACTACTTAATTTGCTATAACTCGAATTAATAGTTAGATAAATAGTTAATTAGTTTTTTACAATTTTTTATTAATTGCTACATTTGACTCTAGTTTAAAAAATATGTTGTACACAAAACTAGTTAATTCACTACTTAATTTGCTATAACTCGAATTAATAGTTAGATAAATAGTTAATTAGTTTTTTACAATTTTTTATTAAGTGCTACATTTGACTCTAGTTTAAAAAATATGTTGTACACAAAACTAGTTAATTCACTACTTAATTTGCTATAACTCGAATTAATAGTTAGATAAATAGTTAATTAGTTTTTTACAATTTTTTATTAATCGCTACATTTTTTAGATTGATCGTCCTAGATATTCGGTTGATATGGGTAACCTCGAGCGCAACCGAACGAAAGAGCTTGCGAGGAAGAGATCCCGCAAAGGTAAATCACATATCGGCTCTTCATCTCAAAGTCAAGATGATTTTGATACGGGTTACGTAAGGAGGGATGGGGATGCGGTGACCGACGAACAACTAGAACAAGAATTGCACCGACATAATTCCCGCTTTTTTCAAGACCAACCGAGGACCATTGACGAAGAAGAGCTCGAGGACGAGGACGATGATGTGGAGGAAGCAATTCCAGAGAGCCACGACGAGGAGGAGGAGGAGGGAGGCGGCAGCCATGACGCCGACCAAGCAGCCTCATCCCAAACAGGTACAAAAAAAAGTAAATCTGAATTAATGGCTAATAATTTTTCTAAGTGGAAGGACCCGAACACCGGGAATTGGACTGCAACTTGCAATTGGTGCAAGAAAAACTATAGCTTGGGGATTTCCGGCGGATACGGATCCACCACAAGACACCTTAAGTCCAAACATCCGGTGGAGTATGCAAAATTAGGCGGCGGAACGGGGAAGCAAACGCAAATATCGAGGTTTGCAAATAACCAACAAGCTTTTGGTAATTTCTCATACAATGATGCACAAAATTTGACAGGTATGGCTAACTTACTTGTTGAAGAAAATTTGCCTTATTTGTTTTCTGAAAGTCTTGCTTTTCGTGATTATGCACAAACTTGTTTAAATCCGCAATATAGAGGTTATAGTCGCAAAACGGTTAAGAAAGAAATTTCAAGGCTTTATGGTGCGGAAAAGGTAAGGTTACAAAATTATTTTGCAAACTTTGATGGACGTGTTACTGTATGTTCTGACATATGGGAGGATACTTATCATAATTTACATTATTTGGGTCTGACTGTACATTATATTGATAATGATTGGCATATGCATAAACGTGTTCTTGCTTTCCGTGAATTTAATGATCGTCACACCGCTGAACATATTTATATTTTGATTGAACGTATTTTAATTGAGTATAATTTAATTGATAAGGTGTTTGTTATTGGTTTTGATAATGCTACTAATAATACTGCTGCTATTCCTAGATTGCGTGAATTGTGTGGTACTACTTCTTTGATGGGTAGATTTTTCATCAACGATGTGCATGTCATGTTCTAAATTTATGTGTGCAAGATGGTCTAAAAGCGTTGGGAGCATCGTTGGAGGTAGTCAAGGGGGGGATTAGACGTATTTGGGGTAATGGACACCTTAGGAAAAAATGACATGATTATTTGATAGAAAGAGGTGAGAGATATGTGGCTTTTCCAAAAGATTTGTCTATTCGTTGGAATAGTACCTATAAGTTAATTGGAGTTCTTCTTAGATATAAACAACATTTTCCTGCTTTTATGAAACAATATGATAACTATATTATAAACTCGGCTGAGATCGACACCTGTGAAAAAATTTGTAATGCTTTGATATATTTTAATAATGCAACTGAAACTTTTAGTCATGTTTATAAACCTATCTCAAACCAATTTATTCGTGAAACTGTTAATCTCGCCGGTGCTTTTTCAAATTTTGAGAATGCTGATTATGTGAGTTATTTTGCTGGTTTTATGAAGGAAAAGTTTTTAAAATATTATTCACATATTCCGCATATTTATGGTATTGCATTTGTTCTCGATCCTCGTTTTAGACTTGGTTCTTTAGAAGAATGTTTGAATTATCATTATGCTGCTTTTTTTGGTCCATTGCCAATGTATGAGGACAACCCAATTGATCCGAAAAAAGAATACAACGAGGTTAGTGATATATTTTATGCATTATTCAATGAGTTTCATGCACAATATGGCAATGCGCCCCCTCCCCCGACACAAACATCATCTAAAGGAAAATCAATTTTCAAATCTACGTTTGCCAATCTTATTAAAAAAACAAAATCAACTCCCGCTACACAACAAAGCACAATTAATGAGATTTCTTTGTATTTAACTTATGATGTTGATTTTGAAGAAGATGATGATTTTGACGTACTAAACTGGTGGAAGGAAAAAGAAAGAATGTTCCCGGTTTTAGCAAAGATGGCTAAGCAAGTGCTATCAATATCGGTTTCAACGGTTGCCGTGGAACAAGAATTTAGTTCGGGCGGCAATGTTCTAACACAAACCAGAACGAGGTTGAGCGCTGAATCTCTTGAGATGCTTATATGCTACCACGATTGGTTGAAAGCAGCACGTAGAGCTCAAGAAATTGACATCACTCCATCCCAACACTTTATGGATGAATCCACAACAGAGGGTGGCTCTACCTATGCCGGAGATTCCGATTAAAAACAATTATAGTTCCTATTTAATTTTCAAATGTAGTTCCTATTTCATTTGAAATAAATGCACTTGAAGTTTGTTTTTTAATACTTGTATAAAACTATAAAGTATAAAATATAAATTAAAAAAATATATTTAACCGGCCCGGCCCGGACCGGACCGGACCCGTCCAACCCTCGGGCCGGTCCCGGGCCCACTATTCTTGAACCGGTGGCCCGACCGGGCCTAGGCCCGGCCCGGGCCCGACCCGGCCCGAATCCATCCCTAGGCCCGGGCGGGCAGGCGGGTCTGAATAGGTGGACCTGGGACCGGCCCGGGTAGCCACCGGGTCCGGTCCGGATCCCGGCCGAGCCTCGGGCTTGGTTAATTTTTTTTTGCTTACCTACCTATCCCTGACCCCCCCCCCCCTCACCCTCACCCCCCAAACCCCTCCTAAACATCAAGCCCAACCCGGGTGGAGCCCAAACAAATGAAAAAAAACCAAAAAAAATCTATTTGGCCCGAACCTGGGTCGGGCCTTGTTTTGGGTGACCCAAGCCTGGACCGAAAACCCCTCGGGTCAAGCTTACCCGGACCGGTCACTGACCGGGCCACCGGTTCGGGATGGGCCGGAACAGTGTTGGTCCCGGGCCGGTTCCGAGTCGGGCCACCTGGCCCGAGTCCACCTAGGGATGGACCGGGCTGGGCCGAACCGGCACGGAACCGGACCGCCCCGCTAATGTGTGGTCCCGGACCGGCCCGAGCCCGGTTGGCCGGTTCCAGGTTTTTAGCCCGTTTTGGCGGCTTGAGCGGGCCAGGCTCGGGCCCAATTTTTGTTGAACCAGCCTGGGCGGTTCGGGCCGGGACCGTGCGGTTCAGGCCGGGCCCGGGCGGTTCGGGCCTGGGATTTTTTTTCAATTTTTTTTCTTTTCCTAGGGTAGGGCTGGGTGATTTGGGGAGGTTTGGGGGGTGGGGTGAGGGGGTGGGTCAGGGGATAACAAGAAAGCCAAAAAAATCAAACATTTAACCGGGTCCGACCCGGTTAGGCCCAGACCCGGTATCAACCCGGGCCGGTTCCGGGCCCAAGTACCTGGGAAAAAAGGCCGCCCGCCCGGGCCTGGCCCGGAACCGGACCAGCCCGGGTCCATCCCTAAATCTAGGGATGGATTCGGGCCGAGTCGGGCCCGGTCGGGCCGCCGGTTCAAGAAAAGTGGGCCCGGGACCGGCCCGCGGGTTGGACGGGTCCGGTTCGGGCCGGGCCACCCGCCCGGGTCACGGGTCGGGTCCGGTTCGGGCCGGGCCGGTTAATTTTTTTTATATATAATTTATATTTTATAGTTTATAGTTTTATACGAGTATTAAAAACAAACTTCAATTGCATTTATTTGAAATGAAATAGGAACTACATTTGAAAATTAAAACAAACTTTAAGAGATAAACATTTTGAAAATTGTAATCAATCGGAACTTCCTGCACCTCCCGATCATTTGGCTTTGTCACATGACTTTATATGCTTGATTGCCATCCCGAATCCGCCTGAAGCCCCCATGATACATTTTTTTTCGCACCATTTGCAAATTGCGTACCACATCCCGGTCTTCGGGTCCTTCTGCTTATCAAAATTATACCGTATAATGGCATTTTGATTTTCCATCTTAACTTCTTGGAGAAGAGAATATGAGAGTAGATATATAATATATTGGAGAATAAGAGAATTAGAGAGTAGAGAGATAAGAATAGGATTTAGGAAGAATTGGAGAAGAGATATGAAAAAATGTTTAAGATTAGGAGTATTTATAGGTTTTTTTTACCCCCCACCCCCCCCCACCCCCCACCACCCAACCCCCCCGAACCCCCCCTTTACCCCACCCAACGGCTATATAGCCGTTTGGGTTGTCCCCAGCCCCACCTCCAACGGCTAGTAGGAGCCCAAACCAATTTTTTTTTTTTTTAAAATTGAACCGGACCCGGGCTCGGGCCCGACCCGGCCAGGCCGGGTCACAATAATGCTGAACCGAGCCCACCCCACCCCTTCCCACCGGTTCGGGCCCATACCCGGTCCCGGACCGCCCGACCGGGCCGGTCCCGGGCCCGCACAGTACCGGGCCGGTCCCGGGCCCGCACAGTACCGGGCCGGGCCGGGTCACGGGCCGGGTGGCCCGAACCGAATCCATCCCTACTTAAATCCACCCCTATTCCATAGATTTCCTTATCAAGCAATGCCCATCTACAAGTGTGATTCATTTGAGCTTGAGAGCAAGTAAAGTAGTACATTCGTCCCAGTGGACTTTGCCAAGTGCAAAGTAGATGAGAAATAAGAATAGTAAAAACTGTGTGGTTGATATTTGTGCAAAAAGAAATGTGCAGAACCACAAATTAGTTGCTTTAATAGGAAAGTGGCAACGTTTTTGGGGCAACAGAAAAAGAAAATTTGGCAAAGTTCAATGGGATGGAGGGAGTATCAAGATATACGAAACTTTGAAGATAGAAGTATGCTTCATTATTTAGAGATGAAAAACGTATAATGTTAAATTGGCAAAAAAAAACTTAGAAGTTAGAAGTATGCTCCATACTTCCATAGTGTCATGAGTAAAACATTCAATGCTATTAATGATGAATAATTAACAAACAGAAGATGTTACTTGGAAGAAGCAAAGAAGAGGAGTGCAGCAGGGGTTGTTCTTGTAGAGGATAAAGCAAGAGAAGATACTACTCAAAAGAAGCAAAAAGGAGTGAAGCGGATGTTGTTCGAGTATACGGAGTAACATCTACGTAGGATGATTATAACTACCCAAAAGGTATTATTACTGTCACTCTCGATCATTTAACTACATTCTTTGATAAATCAGTCTACACTGCATTCCTCGCCCTAGAAGCCCTAACCTTCACAACATAAGTAAATCCTTTTACATATTAATTTTAAACAATCGAGAAAAAGTAAATACGGAGTAAATACATTGTTTAGATAAATCAGTCTACACTGCATTTCAATGATGGATAGTGTTGATGTTATCTGCGCCTCTTTGAAGGAGGAATATCACTATTCCTTGATGGCGTTCCTCTGAATACTCCCCACAGATAATACTTCCCTTGGAATCCTGCAAAACGTTACCACTGTTTAAAACACAGTCAAATTTCTAATGCAAATCACACACATCAGGCATGTCTCAACTCACTCCAGTATTGCAGTGGCAGTTCTTGGGAAGTAAATACCAAAAGCTCAGCATTCGTCAATGTGGTTTTCATTGCCAGCTCCTCTTGCATTAGTATCTCCACTAAATAATCAAAACTCCATTCGCATCTGTATCAAGGCATTAAAAAGACAATTCACCATGGGTTAGGATTTTTTTCAAACTTCATGAAAAAAATTAAAGGTAAAAATGAAAAGGATATCAAAACTATTACTTTGCGTTAGCCGGGAAGAAATACAATGCGATGTTTTGATCTGTTGGCCCTGAAGTACGGAAGCTGTTAGGCCAAACAGCAGCTTTGGGGAGCATTTCTAGTTTAAGCATGGGTGGAAATAAAGTTGCTTCCTTGTAAACCTTCTCAGATGCTTTAACTGATAAATGAGCTACAAGTCCGTCAAAGATCTCATAATCTTTGTTGCATATTTTGAAACATCCCCTGTGATCAACATTGGAAAACGGTAAGAATGTTCAATACTCACAGCAATCTACGTTTTCCCAAGAAGAAGAAGAAAATTTACTTACTCCCAAATAATTTCACTAACGGGACGCCCTCCAGATGGTTGATGATCCTGTGTACTTCTATCAAAGTACTCAACACAGGATCCATTGCTTCGTCCATCTTCCCCGACTAACATGGAAGTTGTATGATGTTTCTCCTTCAAATTCAACCACTTTGGGTTAGAGGTGTGTTCATCGGTGCAATTCATTTGTTGCTTGTGCTTAGTGAGTTTGATAAAGGAGTATGTTTGGATCCCACTATCCCAGTAAATAATAAAGATAGGAAAAATGAACAGGAAAGATGTTTTTAATGCCGGCTGTACTTTAAAACGTATCAAGGAAACTGGAAGATAATTAAATAATTTATAATAATTATATAATGAAAATAGAATAAATAAAATGAGTTTGAACATAAATCTGTTTTTTTATCTAAGCCTGTTTTTTATTTTATTTCCTTTGATTTTTTCCATTTCCCATTATATTACCCTAGAATTTTCCGAGTTCCAAAAAGACCCCAATGAGCTACTTACTCCCTCATGCACTTCCCCAACTGAACTATCACCTGCAAGCTTAGATGCTTTTGCTAAGTCAATCTTAGCACATTCCTCACGCATCTGCTGGGAGATCATAAAACTCTCATCTCTATTCTCCTTAGCCTGACATGTGAAAGAAATCGTACATTCTGTTCTCTCCATAAGCGACATTATTATAAATAAATTTATAGCGATTCAGACTGGTGACTTTTCTTACTTTTTTAGAAACATTATGGTTGCCTTCAGGGTTTTGGACAAGGAGTTTGTTTGGATCTTTCACCTTACACTCGTCACAAACCCATCTCACAAATTCATCAAAAGTTTCTGGAATGGTATCTAGGCAGTACCTAATAGGTTAGGAAGAGAACAATGACAAAGAATTCAAGTCTTAAGCAGACAAATATCTTGATAATTTCATCGGAAAGTGATCTGATAACTCACAAATCAGATACTCTACAGTTGCAGGTCAACAAAATGCCTTTTTAGTTGGAGTGAAAAAAGCGAGGGAAGAGTTGATTTGATGAATAGATAAGTTCAAGTAAAGTTTTGCAAATCTAGCAGTAGAGTGTATCACCAATGGAAGCTTACCGATGCACAGCAAACTCCAGACACTTGACACAGAAGACAAAAGCATTATTGAATCCCTGGTCGCCACATTGCAGGCATATAGTCACCTAATCCAGAGAAAAAAGCATCTGTTTATAGATATACATCTTTGAGGTGCAATGTTAAGGATTTGTTCACTAGTTTAAACAGAGCAGGTTAAATCAAACCAGACCAGAATTAAATACGTAGTAAAACAAAGAACACACATACTATCAAACATATGAAACACACAAACCAGACTAAGCTTGAACTGATCAGACCATACTTAATAAACCGGTTCACAAACATACTAACAAATTCCAATCTAAATGAACACATGCTAAATGTTCAGTATCCAGCAAAATATACACCCAAGTATCTAATATTATTTTATACATTTCATGTAGCAAATATGAATGTGTTGAAGTTTTTATTCTAGTCCAATTAACATAAGATCAAACATCAAATAACATGTCAATGATGTATCCACACTGACATTGTTATGCAAGATAAAATATTATATGAACAAAATGACGTCATGGACCTCCGAGCTACGCTTTGGATGGCTTCCCTCATCTTGTTACGGAAAAAGTAGTGGAGGCAAGGTGCTGTCTAATGCCTAGATGGCCACCTGTAGGATGACTGCAATTGGGCAACAAATTTGGCTTCAGGTATCTAATCACATCTTTTGGGTGGAAAGGTTAATGCACGGTTGCACACATAGGTGCACCAAAATTGTGGACTTCCTATAACGAGAAAACAACTTGCTAAATTAGATCTAACTATCCCCCAGAAGGATCCTCAGGGAGCAATGTTTACATCAAACTATCACACTTATCAACCAGACTACGTACAATTATTCAAACCCAGAACACAATCAATGTGGGATACTACACAAAACTGAACACAGCTATTACTGAATGTGTGCACTTCGGCAGAGCACCATTTTTCTAGTAACTCAGTGCTTTGTTACCTCTGGCCCATTCCACCCCCTCTTGACACATCAAGATCAAAGACAGACTTACATTCATTCAGGGACGGACCTATGCTCTCACCTAGGGGGGCCATTGCCCCCCCCCCAACTTTTTTTTTACCTAGTAGTATTAGTTATTATTTTTTTTGCCCCTCCCAAACCTTTTGTTTTGGACTATTAGAGAAAAAGATATTTTTTACACCGGTCGGAGGTGGTGTAAAAATGACATTTTTTTTTAGAGAAAATGCCATTTTTACAGAGAAAAATGGCATTTTTTTAGAGAAAAAGGCATTTTTTACACCCTTCCCCCCCCCCCCCCCCCCCTATATGATATCCTGGCTCCGTCCCTGCATTCATTGAATGGATAGACCCATATAAAACATTTGACTTCAAAAGCATGATCACATAAAAAAGTCACATGCTTACTTATATTGCTTTCTTGGTACATGAGTACATCTACATCCTAATGAGATCCAGGGTCGGCAAAATCAAAATAAAAGAGACATGGTCCCATATATCTAGTACATTACAAATATCCAACTTAGGAAATAGATCTTATGTATAGAGTTTGGATCAAATAAAAAATGACTTTAATGTGAGAAATGAGAATTATTTTCTAGCATTCGGTTTGAAACGTGATGGCTCTAAAATGCAAAAAGTGCAAGACATCAAGAAGGTGAATTAGATGAAGATGTATCCTACAGAATCAGAGCAGGGTGGATAAAATGGAAGAGTGCATCAAGATTTTTATATGATTGAGCTATGCCGACTAAACAGAAGAGTAAATTTTATCGGAAATCAATTAGGTCTGTATTAATGTATGGAGTAGAATATTATGTGGTGAAACAATGTCATATTCAAAAAATGAGTGTGGCAGAAATGTCTATATTGCATCGGATGTGTGAAAGTACCAGAAAAGGCCGCTTGAGTAATGAGATAATCAGACAAAAGGTGGAAGCAACATCTATAGAAAATAGGATGCAGGAGTCCCGATTGCAGTGGTTTGGTCATGTGCGCATAAGACCGGGTGATGTACTTCTTAGACGAGTTGAGAGGTGGGAAGAAGCAGCAAGGAGGAGAGGGTGGGGAAGACCAAAACAAACTTGAATTAGAGGAATCATAACTGATATGCTTCTTCATGTGTTGGATAAGAGTATGACTTTGGAGACAAATTTGAGGGCGCATATTCGTAATTCATGTGGACGATTGAATTCTTCTCTCTATTTTCTCTCTCATTTGGCTTTTGACTTTTTAATCTTTCTAAGTTCTTATGTTATTTTTATCATATCTTTGTCTTTATCTTCTCTATTTTATATTTTTATCTTACCTATTTTTTTTTTCTTATTCTCTTTATTTTTCTTAACCATTTTATCTTATCTTCATCTTTCTATGTTCTTATGCTATTTTTTTCTTTACCATTTTATCTACTTTTCTTTATTTTCGTCTTCTTCTCGTGTTGGCATTGATATTCATGATAGCCGACCTCAGAATCTTTACAGAATAAGGCTTGGATGTTGTTTGTTTGGTTAAAAATTCAGTGGCAAACTGGCAATCTCGTAAATAAGTAAAAGTTTTCACCATTGCGAAAATGTGAAGTATTTGAACAGAAATGCAGTGTAACGAAGTAAAAGTGAAGATTTTGCAAGTTAGTATACACACACACATGCACACTCCATAACTAGGAATTTGACAATTAACCAAGATTTCAGCATAAATAACAAAACATGATGGATACTTAGACTCATTTAATATACATGCTGAGCGGGGTGTATTTAGGGGGACCATGGAAATTGTAGTGTGTCTGTTTGTGCATAACCAATGTGTTACAATTACACACCGGAAAAGTTTGAATCAACAAAATGCTATATTAGGACATGAGCTACTCCTCCTATCACGTTTAACTTTTAGGATGGAACCCTGTATCTTGACACGATTAAAAAAATGACAATGACGAACCGACGAAAAAAATGACTAACCCTGTAACATGATAGATCATGCAATATCGAATACAAAATTCTCAAGAAACAACACACAGTACACACACTTTATTCACCAGATCAAAGTATACAAGCTGTAGACAATTCGAGATGCCTAATCTCCCAGTCCTGTTCTAGCCAAGAGTCTAAAACTACCTTCAGCTAGCTGAGCCCTTCTATTTATAGTAATGTCCACGCAGGGACAATAACTAACTAACTAACCCGTTAGTTATTAGTTATTAGCAGCATCCCTATTAGCTCTTCTTTTATACACTTTATTATAAAATTCCACCGGCTGCCTTGCTGCATGTCTAACAATACTCCCCCCTGGAAATTCACCTTGTCCTCAAGGTGAAACTCTGGAAATTGTTCTTTGATCATTTTCATTGACTCCCATGAATCTTCAAATTGTGGCAGATTGCTCCAATGAACCAACACTTCCCAATTACCATCTGCATCAACCCTTGTGTCCAAAATTTCTTCTGGCACCACCTGTAGCTCCCATTCTTCATTCAGACACTTGGGTAGAGGTTGAAAGTAGGTAGTAGATGAGATAGCCTTTTTTAACAAAGATATATGAAACACAGGATGAATTTTGCTATCTTCTGGCAACTTCAGCTTAAAAGCCACAGAACTGAGTTTTTCAATTATCTGAAATGGACCATAAAATCTTGGGCTTAATTTTTGGTTCACCCTCTTAGCTAAACTCCTCAGCTTATAAGGTTGAATTTTCAGATAAACCTGATCCCCTATCTCCAATGTAACCTCTCTCCTGTGCTTATTGGCCTGCTGCCTCATCTGATTCTGAGCTTTGGCCAAACTCTCTTTCAACTCATCTAATATCATATTCCTCTGAGCAGTCAGCTTTGAAACTTCTTCTATTGCAGTAACTGTAACATCTCCTCTTATTACTGCAGGAGGGTCCTGTCCAAATAGAGCCTTGTAAGGAGTGCTTTTCAGTGCAGCATGATAGTTGGTATTGTACCAATACTCAGCCCAATGTAACCAGTTAAGCCATTTTTTTGGTTTTCTTCCTGTTAAACACCTGAGATAAGTTTCCAAGCATCTGTTAACCACCTCAGTCTGACCATCAGTCTGAGGATGGTAAGCTGTACTGTACTTCAATTGTGTCCCCGCTAGTTTGAATAGTTCAGACCAAAAAACACTGAGGAAAACACTATCTCTGTCACTGATTATAGTTTTAGGAAACCCATGTAATCTGACCACTTCTTTAATGAACACATCAGCTACCTCCTTAGCATTGTAGGGATGTGATAAAGCAATAAAGTGAGCATATTTAGTTAATCTGTCCACAATTACAAGTATAGTATCCTTTCCTTGTGATTTGGGTAATCCTCCAATGAAATCCATGCTAATGTCAGTCCAAATGCTATTTGGAATAGGAAGTGGTTGTAGTAGTCCTGCAGGCTTCAAAGCTTGATATTTATTAGTCTGACAAACCACACATTCCTCCACCCACTTCTTTATATCCTTCCTCATACCTTGTCAAAAGAAAAGACTTGATACTCTCTTCATGGTTCTAAAATATCCTGAATGTCCTCCCATGGCAGTTTCATGATATTCCCTCATGATCTTTGTGATTCTGGGTGATCCTTGAGGTAGAACTAGTCTCTTGTTATAATATAACAAACCTTTAATGATCTGAAATTATGAATATTGATCTGGATAAGAAATCACCTTCTGAATCAACTCTGCACACTTGATGTCAGCCTTCAATTCTTCTTCCAACCCATCCCATTCTTGACATGTCACAATTGAAAGAGACTGGAGCATAGGTCTTCTAGACAGAGCATCAGCAGCTCTATTTTCTATCCCAGGTCTATATCTGATGATGAAATTGTACCCCAACAATTTAGAAGTCCACTTCTGTTGTTCTTCACCCATCAATCTTTGCTCTGTCAGAAACTTCACTCTTTTGGTCAGTTACAATCTCAAAAGTTCTTCCCAACAAATAGGGTCTCCACTTCTGTACTGCTAACACAATAGCCAAGAGCTCTCTTTCATAGACTGATCTGTTTTGGTTTCTTTTAGATAATATCTTGCTCATAAAAGCCACAGGTCTGCCTTCTTGCATGAGAACTGCACCTAAACCAGTTCCAGAAGCATCAGTCTCCAGAATGAATGTCTTATTGAAGTTAGGTGTAGCTAGGACTGGGAGTGAAGTCATGGTTCTTTTTAACTCCTCAAAAGATTGTGTAACTTGTTCTCCCCACTGAAAACTGTCTTTCTTTAGGAGTTGTGTAAGGGGTGCTGCAATCTTACTGTACCCCTTTACAAATTTTCTGTAATAGCCAGTTAACCCCAAAAACCCTCAACTCTTTTAAATTCTGAGGTTTTGGCCAAGTAACCATGGCTTCAATCTTGGTAGGGTCTGCTGTTATTCCTACTCCAGAAATAATATGCCCCAAATAGACTAATTGAGGTTGTCCAAAAGAGCATTTCCTTGGGTTAATCACCAACTGATTATCCCTCAAAGCAGATAGGACTGCTCTCAAATGCTCTATGTGGTCCTCCTTAGTTCTACTGTATACCAAGATATCATCAAAAAAGACTAAGGCACACTTCCTCAAATAAGGCCTTAGTACCTGGTTCATCAAAGCTTGGAAGGTAGAGGGAGCATTAGTTAGACCAAAGGGCATCACCAAATATTCATAATGGCCCTCATGTGTCCTGAAAGTTGTCTTCATCCTATCTTCTTCTTTCATCCTGATCTGATGGTAGCTAGATTTGAGATCCAACTTAGAAAATATGGTAGCCTCCCCAAGTTCATCAAGTAGTTCTTCAATTACTGGAATTGGATATTTGTCAGGAACTGTGATTTTGTTAAGGGCTCTGTAATCTCCACAGAACCTCCAGCCACCATCCTTCTTCTTGGCTAAGAGTATGGGACTGCTGTAAGGACTATTGCTATTCTGGATGATCCCAGAATCAAGCATCTCTTTCACAATCTTCTCTATTTCAGTCTTCTGGTACTGTGGGTACCTATAAGGTCTGATATTAGGTATCTTTGCTCCTTCCTGAATAGTTATAGAGTGATCACAGTTTCTTCTGGGAGGTAAACCCTCTCTAGGTTTTGTAATTTCTGGAAATTCTTCCAAAATCTGCTTCCAAATGGTTTCCGGTCCTCCTTCTTGCTCCATTTCTATGTTCTTCCCTTCACAATATAAGAAGTAACCATCTCCATTATCACATAACATTTGTGAAAATGTTTTCAATGACACTTCCATTGAATTCAGCTTGGGATCTCCTTGAATGCACACCTCCTGCTCCCACTGCTTCCATTTAATTTTCTGTTTCTGAAAGTTTATCTCCACATCTCCCAAACTTGTCAACCAATCCATACCCAATACCAAATCAGTGCCCCCTAAATTTAGGATATAAAAATCCTGTATTATCTCAGCTCCTTGTAGGTTCAATCTCAACTGAGGACACTTCTTATTATTGGATATATGATCCCCATTGCCAATCTGCACTTTGTAATCAGAAACAGTCTGAAAGGGCAGTTTCCATTGCTCAACCAACTGCTGTGAAATAAAGTTGTGGGTAGCCCCACTGTCAATCAACACATTCACATGTTGATCTCTTGATTCTCCCATCAGAATCCCCTGCACTTTGAAAGCCCTCATGGTAGGAATCCCTTCTTTGCTCATCAAGGATAACTGCATAGACTTAGATTCCATTACTTCATTACAGACATTTTCTGGTATGGTGACTTCAATTTGTTCTGACTGTTCTTCCTCCACTGATTCTTCAATCAACATTAACTTGAAATTTTTCAATTTACAAGTATGTTCTTTACTCCACTTTTCACCACATTTAAAACATAGCCCCTTTCTACTTCTTTCCTGAAATTCCTCTTGAGATAACAGGGGTCCTGTTCTTTTAATTCCAGTTGGGTAAGAATCAATAGTCTTCTTACCAATCTTGTCCATTCCAGTATTATTATACTTATTCTCAGCTACAATTTTACTCTGAGATGGCCAATTGTAACCAGATTTCACTCTGGAATTATCTCCCCAACTCTGTCCCTTAACTGGTACAGAACCTCTTTCCCTTACTGGCATTTCGTCCTCTTCCTTCTTTTTCCCAAACTGTGTTTCAATCTTCTGTTCAATAAGTACAGCTCTATCCATGATCTCAGTTAAAGACCTGGATGCATACATCTTCAGCTCAGATTTTATCTCATCCTTCAAACCTGACATGAATACCCCTCGCAGCAATTCCCCATCCATATGCAATTGTGGAGCTATCACCATTTCGAACTCTTCTCGATAGTCTTGCACATTTCCAGTTTGTCTCAAACTTAGTGTTGGGCCGCGGGTATGCGGTGCCAGCAACAGCCAGC
Organism: Cuscuta europaea; assembly: GCA_945859875.1. NCBI lineage: Eukaryota > Viridiplantae > Streptophyta > Magnoliopsida > Solanales > Convolvulaceae > Cuscuta > Cuscuta europaea. The sequence continues at coordinate 39,058,973 of CAMAPE010000038.1, forward strand.
CTGCCGGTGCAATCGGACCACGTGGCGCTTCGCTTGTGCTATAAAGGGGGAGGAGCGTGCTTCACTATCAGCAATTGCTTTTGGTGTAGCGGTAAGCGCAACGATCCACAAGTGGTATCAGAGCCAAGGTCACGGGTTCGACCCCCGGCAACAGCATGCTGCGCAGTTGTAGGCTGGCAGGTGCTGGGGGGGAGATTGTTGGGCCGCGGGTATGCGGTGCCAGCAACAGCCAGCCTGCCGGTGCAATCGGACCACGTGGCGCTTCGCTTGTGCTATAAAGGGGGAGGAGCGTGCTTCACTATCAGCAATTGCTTTTGGTGTAGCGGTAAGCGCAACGATCCACACTTAGCATTGGTCCATACGGATTCTGAATCAGTTCTGGTTGAAATCTGCGAATGACAGATTTCTTCAAAGCATCCCAACTTGTTTCCTCAGTTTGATTCTCCCACAAATGGAACCAATTAAGTGCTCTATCCTCCATCGCGATCATAGATGCTTCAACTTTTTCTTCTTCCGCAATGTGATTTAAACGAAAATATCTCTCCATGCGTATGATCCAATTATAGGCTCCTTCGCCATTGAATAAAGGTAAATCTACCTTCGTAATCTGTGCTCTCATATACTCATTGTTACGTCGAGCATTATGGACAGGAGAGTTAACCGAATTACCTCTGGAGTGTATCGGACTGCGCGAATTCCTCGTATGATGAGTTTGAGGTGTTCGCGACCTTCCTCGGTTCTGAAACTGTGCCGCCATCGCATCAATCTTAGCTGCGAGAACTTCCAATGCAGATTGCGTCTCCTGTTGTTTTTGTTCCATCGAATCCAAACGACGATTCATTTTTCCTCTCGTTTTAACCATCCAACTTCGAACGAACAAAATTTCTGGATCTTCGCACTTCTGTAATCGCCAGGAGCGTAATGCTCTGATACCAATGATAGATCATGCAATATCGAATACAGAATTCTCAAGAAACAACACACAGTACACACACTTTATTCACCAGATCAAAGTATACAAGCTGTAGACAATTCGAGATGCCTAATCTCCCAGTCCTGTTCTAGCCAAGAGTCTAAAACTACCTTCAGCTAGCTGAGCTCTTCTATTTATAGTAATGTCCACGCAGGGACAATAACTAACTAACTAACCCGTTAGTTATTAGTTATTAGTTATTAGTTATTAGCAGCATCCCTATTAGCTCTTCTTTTATACACTTTATTATAAAATTCCACCGGCTGCCTTGCTGCATGTCTAACATAACACCTGAGGAGGATGTAACAAAGTGCTATATGTATTAAGACATATAAACAATGGTCCCCACGTATAAATTGGAAATTAGTATAAATTTTTTAGACTTTGGCCCAGTAATTGAAATATAAACAATGGTCCCCAAGTATAAATTGGAAATTAGTATAATGTTTTTAGACTTTGGCCCAGTAATGTGAGGCTCCTGGATCTGCCATAATTCCAAGCATGAAGTTCAATTAATGGAAAAGCTAAAATTCGAATTAACTAACCCTAAAACTTACCCCGGATGAAAGATGGCCAGGGGAACGAGCCATGTCTTTGACGGGAAGTATAAAATAAAATATGGCTGCCACCACTCCAAGTCCACAGCGTCTTCGAGTGTTTCACAATTTAAAATCCGCAAGGATTGTCTAAAGCTTATAAGGATGGGGTGATTATGAAAGCTTTATATATCAGAGAACATAATGCGCATTCTGTTCTTGAGCTGTTTCTATTTTCCCGTGTTTATTTTATATGCACAAATCTCTAAGAGGGATGGGATTATGGAAGATGTTTGTTACCTGCAGCCAGCCAGTCATGTGTAGGGCAGTGTCTTTCTCATGTTCACGTCTTTCGCAATCTATGATAATCACGAGAGCTGTTAAAATGGGCCAAATCCCGGTCCAATTTCAACGTAGGTTAGTTGTTATTTTGTTCTTTTTATTCTTATTTTTGTTAAAAATCGTGTTATTCTTGTTAATTATTGTTTATTCTTATTGTATTCAAATCAGAATAGATCAAATAAAAAAGTCAGATCATATCAGGGCAGATAAGAAAAATTTAGATCAGATAAGAAAAATTCAGATCATATCAGTAAGATTCAGATCGGATCAGAAAGATTTAGGTATATCGGATCATACTAGAAACATTCAGATCAAAGCAGAAACATTCAAATCAGATCAGAAAAGTTCAAACATGCTTTATCATCATCATCATCGTTATCAGAAGGTTGAGATCAGAAAGTCATGGACAAAGCATAGGGCTAGGAGCTGGGAGAGATCTGGATTCAAGATCATCCGTGTTAGACGACAGAGGAGGCTTGGTACATAATAGGATGAATAAGAGGCAAGGAGAGGAAGAAGCTACGGTACTGGTGGACCGTCCCCCTCCTGAACTCCCAAATTCAAATGCTTTGCTTAAACCTCAAATACTTCTCTGAAAACAAACCTTTCGTTGGACATGGCGCCTAGTCAATTCGTTCGGTAATTTGTCAACATTTTTGCTCCTACAAAATGAATCAAGTTCTATTCATGCCTAGTCAATTCATCCAAAACATACATATATTATCTTATTTTGTAATTTGCAAACCCTATATCTCTTGTTGAAGTAAGAAGCAAAGAAACCACAAAGACACACAAGGAGAAGTGAAGAATAATACCATGTACATAATTAGTACGAACCTCAACCTAAGCTACCCTAAATCGTTTGACAATGGAGGAGCTCCTGGAAAAATCTCACGTCTAGACGAATGAAGAAAATGAGAAGTTTTGGTGCGGACGAATGTACTTTATCTGAAGGTTTGTAGTTAGATTAGGGATTTAAACCTTTAAGGAAGGGAAGTTACACATTTACCCCTGATAAATTGGAGGACCAGATGTTGTTAGTTGGACTTCTAACAGCGGGACGTCATTCAATGTAAGTGGGCCAACTTGGGGGTGTAATTTGAAATCTCAGAAATACGGGTCTGAGATTTCAATTCGGGGGATAACTGAGGGATCAAATATGCGATTTTCCCAAAACTTAAAGAATGTTTAAAATGAATGTCAACTTCCCAGGAACACATATTCAGTTCACTTCCATTGTAATTAAGATGAAGTTTGATTTGGTGCATGTTTAAAAACAAGATAAAGTGGTTATTTTATATTTTTTTGCAAGCGGTTATTTTATATTTTAAACATGCAAATAGTAAGAAAATGTAAAATGTATCCAAAAGAAGTATATGATAGATAAAGAACAAAGTGAAAAATAAAAAGGCAGTATCAATTTAACAAAGTTTTCATACTGCGTTCATGCTCCGTATTTTTTAGGCACACAAAATCTGGTGGAAAAGAAATATTTACTATAGTTTTAAATTATGGACCACAACATGTGTTGCTGCTGCAGTTTTGCGGTTGTGGTCTGCAGCGCAACTGCATCAGACCGCAATTGCGGTGAGATTTTAATTCACAGGAAAAAGCCACAACGTAACCGCAATAGGGCAGTATCGGGCTGCATCGGACCTCATTGGGACGCACAGGAACCGCAACACTAATTTATCTTTTTTCTTATTTTGTTTGAACCAAAAATAATTCTCATCGCAACAGCCGCAACGGCAACCGCGGTCGCAATTTAAAACCTTGAAATGACTAAAGTGTAAATAAAAATATATGATGATGAATAATTTAATAATCATTTCACAAATATGAAATTATAATTGGTTGTGGTTAGTTCATAATAAATATTTAGTATATTCAACTTGATTGATTCTATAAATAATTCAAAGTATCTATTACAAAATACATAGTACAGAGCATTATTTTTCATTTCATTTGTATCAAAATGACGTGTTACCAAGGTATGCCCGGACTTCACAACAAACAACTTAATTTTTGTGGATAAGATCTAAAGTGATGATAACTTACAAATTACAAAGTGCTATAACATTCTCTGTGCGAAATGAATACACTCTGGGACCTAATTTGGAAATAATTTAATTACGGTGCGAGTAATAATAAATAAATTTCTCTAAATATAAAACTGAAAACTTTATACATATAAGATTTTTGAAGTAGATACATTGTTTTAAAAATATATTCAGCTCCACGTACTGATTATCCATATCCTTTCATTAAAAGATTTATTAGTTTCTATCTTTTGTCTCACCTTGAAATTGCTAGCCTCTATAAATATCGCCAGCTATAAAGACAGAAATATCAAGTAACTTGATATCATGGCTTTGAGAATCAATATACTTATTTTTACTCTTATTATTTGTCTTTGCATCAACGTTACACATGGAAAAAGGAGAACACATAGTCATAACCTCGAAAGAAACAGGGGATATCGCAGGAGTTCAATCATCACTACTCTCAAGGTATTGTTACATAAGTCCAATTTTTCCTCAAAAAAAAAAGAGTCCGATTTTGTTTATCTTCTTTAAAGAGGGTGATGCCAACCCCTCTTCTTTGTTTGTCATGTGAAATTCCAATTTCTATTATTTTTTAAATTATTATAATTTTATTATGTTGCACTTTTGTTCAGAGTGATGCACTCTTTGTAATGATGATTTTATTTATTTATTTATGTACTAAAGTGTGATCATTCTAACGTACACACAACCACTAATATTTAATGCACATTTAATTATAAAGTACTATGATGCATTAAATATTACTAATATTTGATGATCGTCAACTTAATCATAGTTAGGATATAACACACACAACAATTGGTGCATGACGCACAATAAACTTATAGAAGATAAATCATATTTTAATGCACGCGTGAACTATTAAAATTTTATGCACTAAAATTTCTAAATAATTAAATTTATTTTAGAAATAATCTTGATAGTTTACATATTAAATGATATAGGTCAATATTTGGGGAAGGAAGAAATGATTATAAACTCACTATTTGATTGTTTTTATTTTGAAATAATTAAAATTTATGGTATACATGTAATTTTTACATCATTGTATGTACCAAATAAAAAGAACACAGAAAATCGCATATCAATATTTGATTAAATTAATATGAAATGATAAATATTTTGTTTTGGATAAGTAAGAACATAAAATAAAAAATATAGAAATAAGCGTGTGATTTAAGCAATGTCATGTTTTGAGGCAATACAAAAGAAGAAAATTAAAACAGAGTCATACGTTGTTGTCAATTGAAACATTATTTAATTGAAGAACTTTTTAGTGCAAAACAAAATAAGATTATAAAAAATGCAATAATACTTAAATGACTCAAATAAGGATAATAGATGAAAATGTGACAGTAACTCTTATACTGACTTTAATTATTTTCAAATTCTACTACACATGAATTTGGAAGGGATATGCCAAATTCATCCCAAAAATATTTTGGCACGAGCTATTTGATAGAAATAGTTGATCAATCAGTGCCAAATATGTGTCAATTCAAAAATTGTTTTGTAGTGACATTGATTGTACGAATATACTAGTCACTTTAATCAGGATCTGTCCACAAATATTATTTTAATAATATTTTAGGAAAAATCTCTGTACAATTTCAAAACAAAACAAGCCTAAAAAAATACGTACTTCGTACAACACAAAGGAGGAAGCTAAAAAAAGTACAAGCCAAAGGAGTCCAAGTAAAGGAAGCTAAAAAATACAAAGGCAACAGAGAAAGCTAAACCAATGCAATACAAAGAGAGTAGCTTAAAATACCGAAGCTTAGAATCAAACCCGCAACTTATAGAAGCTTATAGCAATGCATTATCAATGTACGCCATCCAAACTGTTGTAATTAGCTGGTGCAATAAATTATACGGCAAAGGAATGACATTCCTGCAAATATGTAAATCTTTTTATTAATTAAGATCCATAAAAAATGTATCATTGTACTTAAAATGTGTATTTGAACATTACAAACGTGCATCAATATTTATAACATAACTGTGGACATGAATGCAAATTTATGATAACAACTTAACTTAGTACATACAGAAAGTGCACTCATATGAGCAAACAACGCATATAGCTGTATATGATAACAGTCAATCTTTTATATTTATGATTTTGCCACAATGTGTTCTATAAATGAACTCATCTATCCATTTTTGTGATAAAAAGGAAAATAATCATTTTTCATCTATCCATTTCTATAAATGAACTCATATATATACTACGTAACAAAGTCCACATTTTGATTACAGACTATCTCCGGAGATACTTATGACTGCGTAGATATCTATGAGCAACCTGGCATGGATGATCCTAAAATGGACAGGGACAAACTTAAGGTATGTATGTTTGCTATTGTACTCCATCAAAAAAAGGTTTTCTTCTCTTTTAGCTGGCATGGTTATTAAGGTTACAGATTAAACTATTTAGATTAGAGCATCTCCAATGCCACAATGTGTACGTGTAGGTGTGGCATGAGAGATAGAAACATAAAAATAAAGCATTGACATTCCCCTCTTTTCACGGTTTTATATAATTTTGTAATAATGTCAACCATAATGTCTACACTTACAAAAAAATTGACATTGTGGAGAAAAACTTACCACAAACATGTATGTGTGTTTATTTCTCTCATGCCACAACTGCACCGGTTCCAAATGCAAAATTGAGGCCCTATCTATTTGGTTTTAATTATTACGTAGTATTATTACTATTGTAATACTATATAATATAACTATACTATAAGAAATGATTTAGTCAGGCGTGATGTATATTATGTCAATAAAATTTTAGCTTAGAATTTTGCTGAAGTGCATGCGCAGTGTTTTTCAATAATTTATTTAACTGAATTCTCGATTTAACTTTAAGCTAAATTTTTGTGGACATATAATGAACTTGAAGGGCCCGGTTCCAAATGGTGAATTGAGGCCCCCTAAAACAAGAAAGAATATAAAATTTAACAATGAAATACAAATAGACTTGATAGTTCATTGAAAGATAAGTGTTATAATGTTGAAAGTACACAAATTAGACAATTAAAAGTTATACACCATTTGGAATGTAGAAAAATTAACCTACAACTACTATTACATACTAATTTGTTTGGAGCCCCTATAAAAGTGGGTCATGGTGCCAAGCACGTTTTGCACGGTTGCACCTCCTAAAAGACGGCCCGCCAGTGTCACGCCTTTTCGCACGATTATTAAAAAATGAAATTACCTCGTTGACCAGTAATTATTAGAAATGATAAAAAACGGATGAAGCACGAAATTATGATTATTCCTTAAAAGGAAAATGGGGTAGGGGGTGTCATGATGAATAAAAAATAAAAATGCAAAGACTAAACACAAACACACACACACACACACACACACATATATATATATATATATATAGGTTTTGGTTCAAATAAGAACATGATCTTATTCCGCACATTTCAGTTTCACCTAGTGCAAAATTGAGTTTAAATTTTTATTCTGCACATTTTAGTATCATGTAATACACATTTCAGTTTCATCAAATGCACATTTCCGTTCCACATAATACAATCCAACGGTCCAGATTCGTTCTTATTTCTCTCCTGGGAATCCGTTCTTATCGGAACCGCTCCCTATATATATATGTATATATGTGTGTGTGTGTGTATATATATATATATATATATATATATATATATATATATAGGGGTTAGTTCCTGTGAGAACACCCTCTTAGGAGAGCAAAAAAGAACAAAATCTAACCATCAATTAATTCAATCAGATGGTCTAGGATTTTCCGTAATACACAACTATGTGCAAGACATTCGGATAATTAATGTAGTAAATAAGGTAACGGTGCAACTCTTTATTTATCAAGGGGCACAATGGTAAAAAGATTAAAGAAAAATTTGGAAGTGCCGATGATTTATCAAAGTAAAATAGATGGTGGAGTGCCGATGATTTATTTATCAAAGTAAAATAGATTGTTAGAAAAATTTGGTTGCTCGATGATGATTGTAGTGAAACGAGATGCATAATGAAATTGATGGTGGAGTGCCGATAGATTAAAGAATCAGGTATGGCAAAGAAAAAAACATAATGGAAGAAATATTATCACTTCCTAAAATAAAGGGTGTCGGTTATGGGAAGAGCTAAGAATTACTGTATCAACCTTATACGAATTATTTAATTAATTAGAATAATGGTTCAATCCAAGGGTCCTCCTCTATTCTTTTTTACTCTCCTAAGATCAAATTCTCACATGATCCTGAATATATATATATATATATATATATATATATATATATATATATATATATATATATATATATATATATATATATAGAGAGAGAGAGAGAGAGAGAGAGAGAGAATTAGGTTCAAGTGAGAAAATGATCTTAGGAGAGAAATGAGAATGCATCTGGACCGTTAGATTGTATTCTGTGAAATTCAGTATGCCTTGGGTGAAACTCAATTGTGCACAAAAGGTACAACATAGTGGCTTATGTAAATGTTAGTTGTGCATTAGGTGAAACTGAAATTTGCATAATAAAAGCTACAATGTGGTGACATTTTGTGTCTTTTATTATGCACATTTCAATTTAACATAATGCATATTTGAGTTTTACATTTGATTCTGCACACTTCAATTTCAATTAATGCACATTTCAGTTTCACAAATTGCACAATTCAGTTTTACGTAATACGATTCAACGGTCCAAATTCATTCTCATTTCTCTCTTGGGAGTCCTTTTCTCATTGGAAACACTCACTATATATAGGAAACAGTTCAAATGAGAACCATGTTTAACGTGGGAATGTGAGAAGTATGCACTTTTAACACAATTTAATGGACTATCAGCATCATGTATTAATTACACTTTTTAAGGTGGTGGATTCGTAAGTATTTTGTCAACACGAATATGATTTTGTAGAACCATCATCTACACACACATATATATTTATAGGATTTTCCAAAAAATGAAACTTATTTACAAAAACATAAGTTACTATGACTAAGTTACTACCATAGTCACTACATTTAGTAAGTCACATTTTTGTAAACAACATTTATGTTAGTCATATACTCCGTATATGTAATTATTTCGAGCTCGTTTGGAAACACTATAATTGGCTGAATCAGCATGTTGGTTGAAGTGACCGGATTTGCTGATTCTGCTGAATTATGAAAAAATTATATTTTATTAATCAAATAAAGAAAAAAAAATCAAATAAAGAAAAAATTATATGAAAATAGGTCAAATGGTCCTCTACGGTAACTTTGGCCAATTGAGCTAAAAAAGTAACTTTGACCTTACTTATTTTGGTTACTACACAATTCAACGTGCGAAATCAAAAATTACGTGTTTAGTTAAAAAGTTAGCTGATAAGACTGATAAGCTGGAAAAATAGATTCACTAAATGGTCTCTTTATATTCCCTCAGCCCATAAAATTCTTGTTTGATTTGGATCGGAGTTGAAGAAAGTGAAAATAAAGTGAAAATGCATGTGTGATTGTGGTTGAGTAAGAAAAAAATAAATGAATATTAGCCACACAAAAAATTTCTAAAAAGGAAATACAATTTTATGGGGCATCCCAAAATATTTTATGGGACAGAAGAAGTTACAATTTTCTAGTTTGTTTCTCAATAATTGAAATCTAAATGACAATGTTAATTGTGTACAGATGCTTATTGCTAAGGAATTAGAGAAGCAAAATGCTAAACTTGCCTCAGAGGAAGACCAAAGTTTAACGACTAATTCGACAGAATTTTACAATTTCAACCCCAGAGACATATGGGTAAACAAAAAAGGATGTCCTATGGGAAGTGTTCCCATTCGTCGATTGTCTACGAAACAATTAAAAAAGATTCAAGAGCTGCACAAAGTCCAATACATTCCCTTTCAAAAGATGGAAAATCAGTCCTACCTCAACACAGGAAGCTTTCTTGATGTAAGAAGTACTATCTTTTAAAGTTTCATATTATCATATACTACCAGCATTGGTAGGTCAACGATGACATTTGAGTTGAGGTCTCACGTCGAATCATAATAGTATTTGAAGGTTTATCCAATGTGGTGCCTCTGTGGGCGCATCAGGCTTTAAGTCACCTCATTCAAAATTGCTTGGATTATACCATGATTTATTCCTTTATTCTATCAGGTCGGATACGCACACATGGGGTGTGTGATTCCACCTTTTGGATTGAAGTTAAAATATTTATATTTTAGTCTTACATGAAAATTTTGTCACTAGTTTGCAGGTATTATCGTGCCGGAAGCTCCTTCAGGGCACTTTACAGGTGCAAAAGCTACCATGACTATATGGAAACCCAAACTAAGGGGGGATCACCAATATAGTTCGGCCTCCATATATGTGGAAAGTGGAGATAATCAAATACGATCTGGATGGATAGTTAGTTATTCTTCTATTGATATTCAGTGGAATTTGTATAATTTGAAATCACTCAAGTGATAAGTTTATGTCTATTCTAATTTATTGTGTTATGTTCAATTTACTTTTTAGGTATACCCAGCATTATATGGTGATTACAAAACTCGACTGTTTAGTCGATGGACAGTAAGTGTCTTTTTATTTCTTCAAATTATACCATTACTACTAGCTAGTTTATTTTAGTTACTATTTTAATAATAATTATTTTTATCAATATTTGGTTGCAACAAATAACCCACTTTTATCCTATCGTATTTACAGAGTGATAATTATGGAAAAACAGGATGCTATGTCAACCATTGTCCAGGATTCATAATTCTTTCTAATTTTATACCACTAGATTACGCATTTCCAATGGCGTCTGTACCTGAAGGAACGCAATATGATGTAACCATTGAAATTATCAAGGTAAGATTTGAATAAATATTTTATGTAACATATATCAATGAAGAATGGTAATGATTCTCCAAAAAAATGAAGAATGGTAATGGTAGAAATGATTTTAACTTGATATCCTAACCCATTTTTTTTTGTTGGCAAAACCAATTGTTTTTTTTTTAAATGTGATTTCATCTTTTAGCAAAAATTTACTCATATTTGGAGTTGTAAAATGATAAGGAGATTTTTCAGTTGCTGAACCGATTGCATCCGAACAATTATAAAAATGTTGGGTTTATATATACATGCAGGGGCGGATCTGGCATAGGACCAGGGAGGGCCTAGGCCCACCCTCAAAAAATATTCATTAGTATATATTATATATAAAATATTAATATATAGTCTTTCTCTAGTTAGGTTATAATAGTAACGAACGTCTAATGTTAAACACAATTCAATTTGATGTGGTGGAAGTAGACCGAGAGTGAAGTGAAACTCAAGGTGTTGAGTCCGAATCCTTTGTTGAGCTACCCTAGGCCTTTTTTGGCCAAATGTTTTAAATTTTGTTTTTTTCTTTCGAATACTCTGTACCGCACGGAAAAATGGAGGGATTATATCCAATAATACACCCATCCCCCTAATTTTATCTCATTTTACCTTTTTCGTCTGTCAACTACATATTTTCACTTTTTTATTAAAAGTTGTGACACACTCTCTTGTCCCAAACTTACTAGGACGACGGAGGTAGTGTATATTTTTATCTATTTTATTCATTAAGTTTTTGAATATTAGTGTGAAAAATTAATTGGTTCTAGTTATTGAGCTTTTGAATATTAATCTGAAAAATTAATTAGTTCAATTTATTGGATTTTTGAATATTGGACTGAAAAATTAATGACTTCATTTCATTGGACTTTTGATTATTGGTCTGATAAATTAATTAGGTCAATTCATTGTGCTTTTAAATATTAGCCTGAAGATTAATTAGTTCAATTGATTGGACTTTTGAATATTAGCCTGAAAAGTTAATAAGTTTAATTCATTGTGCTGGGTTAGTGAAATTTAATTAGTTCATTTTTGTTAGAGAGTATAGACTATAGATTCAAAAGAAAATTGTTTTCCAAAAAACTGACCTGAAAATTGGTAATGAACATTTCAGTAACCGAGTCAATTTTGGTTCGGTATCTATGACTTTGAAGATAATTAAATTGTCGGTTCTATAATATATTTTTTCTTTGCCATTTATGTAATTTTGTTTACCTGCATTTTGTCATTTTAATATTTTTTTTTTGTAATATACATTATTTAATTAAAATTTGGCCCCACCTCAATGCAAACGCTAGATCCGCCCCTGTATACATGGCTATTATTTGAAAAGGTTTCGCTCTTGTTCCATATAATGGTTAAGTTTTTTATTGATGAAATTTTTTTGTTACTAAATCATTAAAGAACCGTTAATTGATTAAATAACTACGTACATGACATCTAGGTATCAAACATGTAAGCATAACCTTTTATATTGGGTATTTATAAATTTAGACATTTGAATTGGTAAATTTGGCCAACTAATCTACTTTTTCTTAGTTGCTCATTTGTTCTTGTAAATGGGGTTTAAATGTTTAATTCACTTTTTAATGATTGCTATTTGTGTACAATAAATTTCTTAATGTTGAGAATTTAATTGTTACTATCTAGTTAACTGAAAGAAATAGACCAATACGATATATTAAATATTTTTACATTAATTTTCAATAAAATTGTTGGTCACAAACTGATTTGCATTACGTTTTCTGGACTGCTTACTAATAAATTCATCAAACTCAGGGAGCCAGGGGAGGGCCAACCCTGGCCCTGGCCCAGCCTAAATTTAAAAAATGTTCATATTTTTAGTGTAAAAAATTTTGTGTAATTTTTTTTCCAAATATATTCTTTGTACAGGCCCAATCTGGCCCAGTGTTCTGGCTCCGCCCCTGGTCAAACTAATATAGTGATTGAGATGTGAATAGTTATTGTATGTATACAATAATAATACAATATAAAAACTCAAGTAAACAAGCAAGTACTCTTAATAAACATTTGATTGATAACAATTTAATGTGCGTGCAATTGATATTTGCTTTATACCACTTATTAGTTGTAAGTATTAGAAAACTAAAGATACAAAATGAAATAAAAATAAAATAATAAGTTTTATTTGTCTAGAATTTCCTCTGAATTAATAACATGTAACGAAATGACAAAAAACTGTAACCCATATTTTAGCATCCCAAAAAGCCTACTTGACTATCCAATGCAATGAAACAAAAACCAACCTTACATCCTACTACATCTTTAATCGAAATCGGTGGTTCTATTGAAATGACATGTGCTGCTGACTCGCAATAATAATGACAACTATAAGTGAAATAAACACGTTATAGTTATGATATCCTAGAATATGTAATGGACCAATTTTAAAAGTAAATAAATGCAAAACATAGCAGAATGCAATAAGTTAAAAGAACTTAACACTTCAATTTTAAAATAAATAGGTACTTTTATTTCCATTCGATGCATGTTTGGTAAGTATTTAAAAAGACTTTAAAAGCTTTTAATTCTATGTTCGAGCCATGATAACTTATAATAGCTTTTTTCAAAATTAAGGATGCATAAAAAACTTTCTAATTCTTCAGGTGTGGGAGTAAGAGAGAGGAAAGTAAGTTAGCCGTCATTTCAATTCATTTCATATATTCTATTTTATAATAGAATAACAAGTAGAAAATCATTATTTTAATCGGTGGCTACTCACCCGTCCGCCACTGGTTTGAGAAGCTACGTACACTACGTAACATCTAAGAAAAGTCTGTAGTTTTTTGCATTAATTAGTCACAATATCTTATATATAAAAAAGAAACTCAATCAAACGGTCAACTATTTTATCAAACAAATGCCACCTTTTTGTGAAGATCTTTTCGATAACTAAAAGTTAACATTTAATAAAAAATTCACAAATATATCATTTCACCTACTTGTGCGAAACATACCCTTCATAGAAATAGAAGCTTACTAATGACTTTTTATACGGGTGTTGTTTATTTATATGTTTCGTAAAATATGTGCATAATGTTATGTTTCAACATAAATGTTCGATCATTAGGTTTCATCTGATCCACCCGGGTGGTACCAATTGTTCAATGGTCAAAATCTGGGTATGTGGACATCTACAATATTTTCCAGCATGAGTGAAAGTGCCATTCAATTGCGATTTGGAGGGGAGTGTTTCAAACCCGAAGGTGAAGAAGCTAGTGCTGAAATGGGAAGTGGTGTATTTGAGAATGCGCAATATGATAAAACTTGCTACATGCGACAAGTTACTTATACTGATCCTGTATATGGTGGAGCTAATCTCGACAATTCTAGGGTTCAAGTCCATGATTCTAGATGTTACTATGGAGGTGGTAACACATATAATACTAAAGATCCATGGTATGCATATAATTTTTTCTTTGGAGGGCGTGGCGGTGAAGACATGGAACGTTGTGTGTATTAATAAGATTAGCAAAGTACGCATTACGTGCAACTGATGTCCAATGTATGACTCAAAAGCATTTACATTTTAATATTTTCTAGAAATCTTCCATAAAATAATGTTTTGGTATAATAATTATTTTGCATAAGATGTTCTCAAAAATGAAAGCAAACATCCTTAGGAAAATGAATAGATATTTCGGACTTTTGTGTTTCGAAAGCACCTTTGATATTTTAAAGCCGGCTCTAAACATGTACTTCCTGTTATTAAAAAATGAACAATGGAAGCGAGGTGTGCTTAGTCATGATGCTTTTACAATATCTTAAACACTTAATATAATAGGGAGGGTGAGGGGGGCACTTGCTTTAGAAAACAAATTATAGTTTATATTGAAAAGATAAGAGAAAAGCTTGCGTAAGACATGCATGCCACTGCAAATTTGACCTTACTCCAATTATGCCTTTTTTGTTTATCAAGATAGTCTATTGAATTGGTATCCCAATGGAAGTGTTTATGCAAAACTAATTAGGATAGTTCTAAATGTCTGTAATACTTATGTCAACACCAATAAGAACTTTGTCTTTCACACACCTTTCTTCTCTTTCTTGCATATTCAGAAGTTTCCAATAAATATCATCATATATATCTCTATACCGTGAGGTCAATCATATATGCATGCAAGTGAGAAAATGATAAAGTACAAGACAATTTAGGTTTATTTTACTTATTTACTTGCATATGCAAGTGCAATTGGGTAATGTAATGAGATAAGACCAAGGTTTTTAAAATCGTAATTTTGAATTGAATCGACTTATGTTTTTGAAAATCGAATCGTAAAATCGAATCGAAAATCATAAGATTTTATCGAACATATCTTAATAATTATAAAATAAATAATTATTAATATTAAGCCCCAAGGTCCAAAACAAGACTTATAAACTATTTTAATAATGTAAATGTAGTGAATAATAACATTAAAAATATGTAAAACATAAAAATAATTAAATAATACAAGAATCCATTACTTTTTAAAATATAATATTGGTATTAATTATTATTGTAATTATGTATCACTTTTTAGTAGTTAATTTTAAAAAATTTGAACCATTTTCACTAAAAAACTTATTACAATTTTGCTACGATTTTAAACGATTCTACACAATTTTGTACGATTTTTTACGATTTTGTACGATTTTATGATTTTACGATTTTAGCTGCGATTCGAATCGATTTATTAAAGTAGAATCGTAAAATCGTACGATTTTACGATTTAGATCGAGATTTTAACAACCTTGGATAAGACAATTTGATAGTGCCAATTGTGTTTCGAAACAATTAAGTTTCTCTAGTTCATGAGAAAAGAATCTAGATTCGTTAATGTAAAATATTAACGAAAATCTACAATTAGAGGAATATTATATACTATGTTAAATCTCGATTCCCTAAGTAGACTCACAATTGAAATTATTACATGTCATTTCATTTTCTTCATAAAGTTGAGACCTCAAAGGAAGCTAAGGATTGACTTAGATCTCTAAATTCCATACACAAAAACTCAAAGCATGAAGAAAGTATACACTCTGTGAACTCAGTATAGATATGAGTCATATACTCATATTACAAAAGAATTGTGTTTCATATAACAAATTAAATCAAAATAAAACAACTCATATAACTATTTCCCAACATGAGACATGTTGATTTTAGATTTTCTCTCTGTGTGTCTAAGATAATGATCAATGTCACCATGGCCGGCCCTGAGCAAGGGCAAACAACCCACTCGCACATGGCCCATAATTTTTGAAGGCCCAAAAATGATCATTTATGGGATGTTCTATTAACAATCACCCTTTTGTTAAACACAGTCATATTTTTTTAAATTAATAAAAAAAAATTAGGATTCCTAAGATACCCTTTTACGTAACCTTGCATCGAATCCATAGTAAGCAATCCATTTGATGCGTGTTTGAGATCGGTTTTTGATGGTTTTCTAAGGTTAAATGTGTCACAAGGTTCATATATGTTTTTAGTGAACAAGTTCATTGAACAGATCCAACTTGAGAACACTGTTAGGTTATATGTCATCAATGTTGTTCTCAATAATGATGAGGGTAATATTTATTAACACCATTAAATGTTATCTTTAAATGGGTAATTATTGATAGTCCCAGTATTTAACAGTCACACAATCGTAAGCAATGAAAGAAGCAGATAGAAAGATATGGAGATTAAAACTAAATCTGGTATACCATGAACATGGCCGCTGCTCTCCCTAGAGAAGGAGAGCAGCGGCAAACCCGTCTCTCTATCTCGCCTCTACGCACTCTCAAGCCTTCAGGTTTTCTGTAAGTTAGCCTCCTTTTATAGGAGAGGATGACTAACTTACGGGTTACAAGGAAGCTAATTGGCTGATACACATTTGTGGCCCATATTACATATCTAATTAATAACTACACTAATACAAAGATACAAAGATATTTAATTAGATTGGACACCATAAAATATTCCTAATAATCTCCCCCATGGTGTTTAATCGTATTCAATCAGCATTGCAGCGTAGATATCTTTATCTTTGAACTTCAGTGCAATTGAGCTTCCTTTGTCTTTGAACTCGTCTTCTTGAGAATGCTTGAAAATCTTGCTTGTAATCCATGCCTTCCAGAAGTTGCTCTTGATCAGCTTGAATGAAGTCTGACGGCGCCTCTAGAATGAATGTTCTTGAAGAATTGTAGACGCACATGGGATTCATCTTCAGAGTTTGATTATTGACCTTTGTCCCCTCCACAATGTAGTCTTTTTGACTATTTGAAGTGAATGCGTTTGAGGAGAACTTGTCGGTGGCACAGCGGAACATAATGATTGACATGTGAGCGTAGCTAACCATTTGATTCGAAGATGTTGATGGAGATAGGAGAGAAAGTGTTGGAGGAGAGAAGTGTCCCAGAATGATTTGTTGAGAGTTAACAACATGTGGACCACTCTCCCCCTCATGACGATCCGATGAATCGGGACGTCATGCCTTTATTCTTTTATTTGAACAGGGAAATAAAACAGAAAAACAAACAGAAAGTTAAAGTGATAACGTAGCCCCCCAGGGTCGTGTAGACACCCATTTTTATCACTATAGAGATAAACTCTAAAGCAATGGCCTAAAAATGTTGGTGATTCTTATGTTGCAACAACAGGACTTCCTTCCAATCGTTGGTCTACATCTGTAATATATGAGCTCTATGGAAGTTCTCGCGGGTCATGAAGACCTGCAACTCACTCTAAAAGTGCATTTGTATCCTAGAAAATTCAAAACATTTGGGAGTGAGAAAACTAGACACAACGTGATCAATGAAAGTTCAGTGGCATGGGGCTGAGGACACTGTAGTCAATATCATTTGCCTCAGAAGGAGACACTAATGAGAGAACAGGTTCCTCGTGAAATATGATTAAACACATGTCTGTTGGGAGACAAGTGAGTGGTCTTGGGTAGGGTTAAGTATGCACTGTTGGACAAGATGGAGTGACTTCTACCCGGGATCTGAATCAATTCAGTCCTGAACCTATGCGGATTGTCCAGAGTATTTGAGTGGCTAGGAGTAAATGTTCAATGGATAGCAGGCAGTTGAGGTAGCAACATCATTAATTGATTATTGTTTTCTTGCTCACTTGAGCCTTCTACTTCCTAACGCTCATAATGGTCACTCACTCACTCACTCGCTCACTCACTCGCTCTCGGCTTTGTCCCTTGGGTAGACTTAGTTGCGTTTACTAAGCCATAGGGACATGTTCTCTCATTGTTTTTGTTGATTTTCTCTCTGTACCCCCCCTCAACTGGAGCACTCGATATGCTTTGTCATTGTTAGGCATCGGGGAGGTGATCATTGAAAACTCCCCCTAAAATGTTGCATCCTTTGAGAGATTCCTTGCTTTGTTGGTGTAAGGCGCCAGGAGGAGAAACTGAAACTCCCCCTCAGAATGTGCAAGGTTAGATTGCTCACACATTGTCATACCCGTCATGTGTGTGGAGCAATCTGAACAAGTACAACACATGACGGTTTTCCCTGAGCTCATCATTGGAATTTCAGCATATTGATGATCACATAATGTTGATGAGTTAGGGGAGACTTCAGTGATTGATTGTTGATTGTTGTAAACTGACTGTTGACGCGAGGTTGATTGAATTATCTACGATTTCCGGACCTCTACAATCTAGCTTAGACCCTATTTGACCTTTGGTTTTACTTTGGAAGAATTTGATCAGATTTGCCTAAATTTTGACCTTGACATCGGTGATTTACAAAGTTTGTCGAAAAACGAACGATATTGATGTTAATGATATATTTTCATATGCCATCACCACAGATAAAATGAATGAACACGATGACAATGAGCCTAAATCTATTGATGAATGTCGTCGTAGAAACGATTGGCCAAAATGGAATGAAGCGATTCAGGTAGAACTAAAATTGCTAGAAAAGCGTAATGTTTTTGGACCAATTGTCCACACGCCAAAAGGTGTAAAACCTGTAGGTTTTAAATGGATGTTTGTGCGTAAACACAACGAGGAAAATGAAATCGTTAGATACAAAGCCCGACTTGTTGCCCAAGGTTTTTCTCAAATGCCAGGAATCGATTATGATGAGATGTATGCTCCAGTAGTTGATGCTACTACTTTACGATTTTTAATTGGCATGTCTGTTTTTGAAAAGCTGCAAATGCAGCTAATGGTTGTAATGACCACATATTTATATGGTTCACTCGATACAGACATATATATGTGAATTCCTGGAGGCTTTAAAATATCTGATACTTATAACTCGAAATCTCGAGATTTATTTTCCATAAAATTGCAAAAGTCATTATATGGATTAAAACAATCTGGACGCATGTGGACATGTGGTATAACCGTCTAAGTGAATATTTGATCAAAGAAGGATACAAAAATGATCCTATTAGTCCATGTGTTTTCATTCAGCGATCTGAATCAGGATTCGTCATAATTGCAGTATATGTTAATGATTTGAATATAATTGGAACTCCTAATGAAATTGAAAATACAGCTAAATATCTCATGAAAGAATTTGAAATGAAAGACCTTGGGAGAAGAAAATTTTGTCTCGACATTCAAATTGAACATTTGAGAAATGGTATTTTTATCCACCAATCAAATTATACCGAGAAACTTTTGAAGCGTTTTTACATGGAAAAAGCTCACCCACTCAATTCTCCAATGGTGGTTCGATCTCTCAATGTGCATGATGATCCTTTTCAACCTTGTGAAGATGATGAAGAAATCCTTGGTCTCGAAATACCATATTTGAGTGCTATGGGAGCATTAATGTATTTGGCTAATAATACCCAACCAGATATTGCTTTTTCTGTAAATTTTTTAGCCAGATACAGTTCTTCCCCGACAAGAAGACATTGGAATGGCGTTAAACATATATTCCGCTATCTCAATGGTACAATCGATCTTGGATTGTATTTCAAGAATGGTTCAAATGTCACTTTAATTGGCTGTGCCGGTGCAAGATACTTGTCTGACCCATAAAAGGCAAAATCAAAAACAGGATATGTATTCACCTATGGTGATGCCGCTATCTCATGGAGATCAATGAAGCAAACATTAACTGCCACATCATCAAATCATGAAGAATTAATTGCTCTTTATGAAGCATGTCAAGAATGTGTCAACTACCACATACAAAATGAATGTGGTATAAAATCTTTTACTTGTAATCCTACTGTGATTTATGAAGATAACACAGCATGTATAGCTCAGATCAAAGGAGGTTACATCAAAGGGGATAGAACAAAGCATATAACACCAAAACTTTTCTCCACACATGATCTTGAGAAAGAAGGAGCAATTGATGTCAAACAAATCAAGTCCTGCGACAACCCTGCTGATTTATTCACAAAGTCATTGGCACCGAAGAAATTTGAAGAACTGGTCCACAAAATTTGAATGTGTCATCTTCGAGATATATGTTAAATTGAGGGGGGGGGGGGGGTAATATAATGCACCGCACTCTTATTCCCTTTTGCCAGGTTTTTATCCCACTGGATTTTTCCTAACAAAGGTTTTTAACGAGATGATACATTATACTATGAAACTAATACCCAAGAATAATTGGAAGATGATCATTCAAGGGGGAGTGTTGAAATATAATGAATTAGTCATCTCCTAACTATTCAAGATTAATAAGTCATTATTATCATTATCAAGATAATCTAGAAATCCCAATTATGATTTCTAGATAATGATTATGTGGCTAATATTAATCGCTCATCTTGAGCTAATCACTTATTTAGCCTATAAATAGAGGCTCTTTGCTTCATTGTAAACACACCTTGATTACACCATTAGAACATCTCTAATACACCTCTATCACTAAGTGTTCATATTATATTTTCTATCACTGATCTTCTGCTCGTTTCCTTCCATTTTATAACAGCTTACAATTTTTCTCTTTTCCATGCTTGTTTGAATTCTCATCCTATTATGTTTCACTCATATATTCATTTATTAAGTTAACTTCTTTTTACTTTCTATAAATCATAATGATTGCCCCTTTTCAACTTCTAAACCCAGGGGCGGATCCCATGTTGTTCAAAACTGTTCAGTTGAACACCCCCAAAAAATGAAAACAATGCACTATGAAAATGCAGTTTTGCAAAATGCAGAAGGCACTTTCTCTGTTAATTAACATCTTGATAAATTTAGTAATTTTTGTATGAGCTATTTTTTGTTTGATAGAGTTATATGTGTAACGTTAATGCATACAATAACGCTTTAAAAAAAATAATTGTAAACTAATTTTGAACACCCAAAACAAAAACGCTAGATCCACCATTGTCTAAACCCCCACTTCTCCTTCACACAAGTCATGTCACTGATATCCAAGTAGTACAGCTACGGTAAGAACATCATAGAGTAATGTAAAACACAAAAATGGATTCACTTGAGCTAAATGAGCACTTGAAGGTACAAAACACCCTTCTTTATTTTAGATTGTGATTGTTGTGTGGGTTAGCAATTTTGATTCACTTCCATACATACTTTTGTTTCTTTCCAATTTTAGATTATCGTATTAACTTTGATTTACTAACCATATCTTATCATTGGGTTATTTTGAGACTGGATATACATTTTTTCTTCCTATTTTCATATTGTTGGGTTAATCTCGATTTAATTTTCAGACATGATTTTAGTATATTCTGATATTGGGTGTATTTTTTTAGATGTGAAAATTTAACCACCTTGGTTTGTATTAATTTTAGGGTTTTCTGGTTCTATATATCCAACTTCAAAAAGCACAACCGCATTGTTGTGGTACATCATAGCTTAATAAACATATACTATGTGCTTGAGTCGAATAAACGTCTATCCGTCTATCTACCGTCCTCGTTGTTAAAACCTCCAGCTCAATTCAATCTCGATTATCCCTTTCAATTCCACAGCATGCCACTCATCTCACCACATCAATTAGGTTAGCCGCTGAGAATCGACTTTGTCCGCTGGAAGACTATCATCAGCTCTACTCACCTTCTCTTTAACTAAAGAAAGTAAAGTCTGCTATCTCAAAAGTTTGCATCAAGACATATATTAGATGATCGCCTCAACTCTGTTTAAACTTCTAATTGTGACAGTAGAGAACATATAATTAACGAATTTAATGACCTGTTCCTAGAAAGGCCTAATCCATGATTAGTTCATGGATTATTCAATATAGTAAAACCAGGGAGAATGACATTTGATTTGCTAGATAGAGTGGAAAGGCACATTTTCATTAATTAGGCTGGTAGCAAATTTTCTAAAATGTCATATGGTTTCTTTAATTCTGCTCTATTTTATCATTTCTTTTAGCATTTTGAAATATCTATCAGGATAATGCCAAGTAAGTAAAGCCTGCCATTTCAAAAGTTTGCATCAAGACATTTAAGAATACGTATCAAGATATATTCATTTTCCCCTATATTTAACTATATAATTTTTAACACAATAGTTTCGGAATAAGGCTTAGATATTGTTGTTGTTGTAACTATATATTCTTTAACACAATAGTTTTCAAGCATATTTATGAAAGCCGCCTTGCTATAGAACTTATCCTTGTGAACTAGACTTTTCATAGGTAATACTCCCTCCGTCCCTTAAAACTTTGCCGTATTTCCTTTTTGGGACGTCCCAAAAAACTTTGACACTTTCCCTTTTAATCAATTGTTTTGTGGTTTCTGTTTTCTCTCTTTCCTCTGCACAAATCTCAACCACACAGTTTTTACTTTATTATTCTCCGTGCTGATCAACTTTGACAAAGTTTTAAGAGACGGAGGTAGTACTAAATAGTACTCCCTCCGTCCCTCTATAATTATCCCATTTTTCCATTTTTGGATGTCCCTTTATTATTGTCCCATACCATATTTGGTAACATTTGTGTGACTCTAATTCATTCTTACTTTATTTCCACTTTATTAACTCATTACCAACCACATAATTCTACTTTTTTTTAAAAACCACATCACTCCCTTCCGCACCAATATTAGGGGGACGGAGGGAGTAATAAGTGTTTATTAAAATGCTAAAAAAGGTTTTGTTTCTCTTTTGTATACACATCAAATTTGTATGTGACTCCGTTTAGCCAAACTGGTTAGTTCTTGAAACTTTTATAAAAATAAGAAATTTCAAACACACTTCTGGGTTAGGCATGTTATTTTCATCACTGCTCTTGATGTTTTGATGTGTATCAAGAATATTATTTTTTGTTTGTTGATAATGTTATAATTCTTTCTAGGATAGTTCTTTTTCTTTTAATGATTCCTATTCGAGGGTGTTGTTACCGTACTAATTATGGTTTGAAAGCATTGGAAAAACTTTCTCTAGAAAGAAATGGCAATACCCGTAATTTTGTGCGGCTATCCAGAAGTATTTCTTCACACCTTATTTCAATATGTTATGTGTATTTATAAACTTTTAGACTTTGTTTGAGCCTTCTGTTGTGAGTTTGAAGAAAATGAAAGTCAGGGAGTGGAAATAATGATTTAGCTCATGTAATGTGTGCAATTATAGATTAATCTAATTAAAAATACTATTATGAAATAATATCTCATTCAACAATGTGTTTCCCGATAAATTATTTATTTTCTTGTCCGATTTTCTACAATACTTGATCTTATTGGGAGGACTTTTGTGGTGCTTATATCCGATATAAATCCTGATTCATATTGTGAAGTCATTGTTGGTAGGAAATGTGAATGTTTATGAATGATAAATCTTTTATTTATCTTTCATTTGTAT